>JAAAKQ030208624.1:0-11692 GCA_010016005.3 Zanna intricata | reverse complement strand
TATAAGACTTACATTTATGGTATTTAAAGAATAATAAACGGACTTTTACTCTAATCTAATATTTGAGGTAAGAACTGAAGGATCGTATCTCACTTTCAAATGAAATGTAGCACAAAATGAGCCAAACGCAGAGTGAATTTCAAGGATTCAATTTCTCTACATGATAATTATACATCATTCTTTACATGACAATTGTATTTTTTATTCTTTACATGATAATTATACACACACCCAAAAATCAAATTGATATTTTCTTTTGTTACCGAGAAATGCATATTAAAATAAATATTACTGACTATTAATAGGTAATAAAAGAATATAACTTTAATTTATTTATAAAAAATATAATTCTATTGAATTATATTTTTCACTTGCAGGAAATTAAATGAAAAGTTTTATTTATTTATTTTTTTTTTTTTGGCGCACTTTGCAATTTTGTGATAGTCTTTCATTCGTTTTGCTCGGGAATTAAAACTAATAAATATCTTTCATTCCAAATTATGATGAAATGTTATCGTATTTCTTTTAACCAGTGAAAAACTATAAAGGAAATAAAGGATTTTAAAATGTATTAAAGTACCGATTAACCAGCTTAGTAGAACCCTGTTAAATTGTAAAATATTACTTTTTATATGACCTTAACTTGTTTTTTGATATTTATATGAAAATTTCACTCAACAAAAAGTAAATTTGATATTTTCATTTGTTTCGAAGAAATTATAAAAATGGCCGGTTTTAAAAAAAAAATTGAAAAATCATTTTAACCCTTTACAAAAATTTGAAAAAAAGGAGAAATTATTGGTCAGTACAGTACCCGAACCTCGTGAGTAATCTAAGAAGGTGGGTTTCAGAATAGTCGGCCTCCATCTTAAAAAAATATTAGTTCTAACTGATTTCCCGTACTTCTTCATACGAGTAAAAATATATTTAGCCCGTTTCTTAGCGTTATCAGACAAACACTACTAGGAGGTGACATTACTTCGTTTCTCATTTTTTTAAAGAATTTTTTAATTACTTTTATTTTATGTTTTTAGTCTAACCGAAGGCAGATACAGCTAGTTGCGTTGAACATAGAGTAACAGTGACTGTTTGGTTGAGCGTTGTACACCTTTAAAAAATTGGAATTCAAAAAAGCCGTAAATTGTTTGTTAGGTATTTAAAAAAAAAAAACTGAAAATTTTTTTTAATTAAATTAAATTGTAATTGTAAATGAAAGAGTATTTTCAACCCCCAATCTAATGAATATCTCGTTTAGTATAGTCGGAAATGAGAAATATTTGCAATCACTGTTCAACATTCTTTTTAAAATTTTTCCCCCATTTCAAGGTCAGATTTGGAAAATCTAGAAACTGATTTTTAGTATTTACATGATAATTATACACACACCCAAAAATCAAGTGGATATCTTTATTTGTTACAGAGAAATTAAAAAAAAAAAAAAAAAGTAAATTTTATTGTTATTCCATTTTAACCCTTTAAACTGGGAATTTCAAAAAAATCCTTTTTTAGTATTGCTTACACCATAAGAAGAATATGTATACAATTTATCTAGTAATCTTCGCTGGACGTTGATGAACCAACCATTCAGTCAGGACATGTTCTTTTATATGTGTAGCTTGTATACGTGATTTTATATTAATTTCAATATATATACAATCTCTAAATAGACATGCACGTGACAAACATGTGAGATAAAATCGAACTTAAGGGTTTTTACTCAGTTTAATTAAGTGTATTATTATTATTATTTAGTTTATGTAAAATACTGTTAATATTGACTTTTGACATGAGAAAAGGTAGTATATCAGAATCTTTTAAGTGGATTAATTCATACACTACTCTGAACTTTGTGAAAGAGACGTTTCGATTACCATATTGGTATAAAGGAAGGTCAGTTTAATCATAATCTGAAATGTTGCGCGTATAAGACTGACAACCATTCAAGAATCTGTAATAACCATTGTGTTATCATTAATTACTAATACAACAGATGACGTGTTAAATAAAATGTAATATCAAAATGTGTCTATTAACTTCCTAACCATATTAATAATTAACTATACATTTTATTTTTTTTTAAAATCACTGGTCTTAATGAAGTATTATTTATTAATTGTTTGTGTATCTGTTTGCGCGCGCGCCTAAGTGCCTACGCATTCACGCATTTTTTTTTAAATTTACAAATACGATTATTCTTATTTGGGTATAGTTATGTGTGATTGCATATGTTTAAAACTTGTTCTTTAACGAATGGTGATGATAATAATAATAATAGCGTAGAAAGTACCTTAAGATAATTGTTATGTTACCTTATATGTACTACTTGTTAAATATCATTTACCTATAATTTAGAAATAAATAAATAATCGGGTGGTATTTTTTTTTTTAAAGAATTTTTTTATGAAGTAAGATACATGTACTTTATGGTTATATCCAAAGTAATAAAATCTAATGCTGTGTTTACGCCTACGTAGAAAAATAATATAAATGTAATACATAAATATATTTATGATATTATAGCTTCTGGATTTAATTAGCATTACAAAATCAAGGTTTCTACTGCTAAAATAGTATAAAATATGTTAATGATTACTTGAAAACACTATTTTATTTTTTTTATTAAAACAAATTTAATATAGTTCGAAAATAAATATTTAAAAAATAAACTAATAATAATAATTTAGTGTAATTCTGTAGGTAGTATTTTGTGTTTAATTTAGTAGAAATTTAACAGAAAAACAAATATTGACGTTATTTTATTGACTTATTTTTTTTCTTTTTTTAATTTATTTTAAATAACTTTTAAGTTTTATTATAACAATTTTCTAGGCCTACTAAACCAACCTTTTTTGTTTTTTTTTGTTTTTTTTTTTTTTTAACCTCCGAAACCACAATTAAGTATATCTTCAGAGGGAAGAGATGAATGAATTGTAGCGTGTGTGAAAAATGCCATGCTGACCGGGATTCGAACCCGGGACCTCCGGGATGAAAGGCCGAGACGCTACCACTCGGCCACGAAGGCCGGCTACTAAACCAACCTGACCGCTTAAAAAAATTATTGGCTAAAAATACAAACATTAAAAACTTGTTTGTTGATAAGAGAAAAGACGTAAAGAGGTACTGTCAAGGGTAAAATATAATTCTGATATGAATGGCAGTAATATGTAGCCATTTTTTATCACCGTTGGTTGTTTAGCCAATTTTTTTTTTTTATTTTCTAGGAAATATTCTTTTAGAATTATGTTTTACGTCGGTTATCTTAAAAACTACTCTAGTTACAGTTCTGCGATTTGTTTTATCCTATTTATCAGCTCAATTTACATAAGAAACCAACAACTTAATTTTAATTTGAGTCCTAAAAATTGCAAAACGATTTTTTTTTTTTGATGAGTGAAAATCCAGGCGAAATCTTTCGCTAGCCATAATTCAAAACAAAGCGTTTCCAGACCTACGTTTATGTTTGTACAAGACTACACTTCATTCATATTCATACATATCATCCTCATTTATCCTCTGAAGTAATACCTTACGGTAGTTCCGGAGGCTAAACAGATAAAAGAGAGGGGACCTACGTTTATATGATTTTTTTTTTCAATTATTTTCACCAGTAGAACTAGTTAAAATTAATTATTAATTTTTATTACGAATTAATACATCATTGAACCGTTATTCTGTTTAAATTTCGATTTATTACATATTTATAATATTTTCGCGTATTCGCGGTTAAACAAGGATATTGAGAGACGTAAAAATTTCCTAGTACATTTTGTTAACCTAAAGATATATAAACAAGCATATAATAATAACAATTATAATAATGACAATTTGTGTATATTACACACAAGAGTGTAATTCAAATAAAAAGTTAGGTTTTAATTAATTACTGTTAAATTAATAAATGCCAAAATACAGTCCAATTTACTAAAAATGTTATAATGACCACTAGAAACTGATATTGTATTAACAAGATGACACTAGAAAAGACAGTATAGTTCATACCATTCACTTTCTATAAGTATTATTACTTAGTTTACAAAAAACACTTAATGAAAGGATATAATACTATCATTTCAATTCACAAATAACTCGCCGAACAGTTAATTATATTCATCTATTGTCCACATCGAAATACTCGTGACCCTGTTCTTCACTAATACTTACCATACGCTTACAGTTATTGATTATCGCTTGTTATCGCAACTTCACCGAAAACGGCCTCGCAAAACTAATAACTCTCTCCGCTAGTCTCTGGTAGTATTTATATCCTCTGGCCTGCAGAACCAGTACCCAACTCATCTCTTTAATTGCTGAAGTGTCATAATTTTCTTCCTGCGCACCCTTACATTTTTGTCTCAATTCTTATTCTGATCCGGCAACCCTTCTGGTTCAACAACAGTTTTTGAGGTTCCATTTACGGTATTACAAAGAACAAATTGTTCACAACCCGTTATTTAAAAAAAAATAATCCCTTTTAATTCCTTCTGGAATCTTCTTTTCATTATTATTTTGTCTTCCTTTTTTAATTGCAAGCAATTACCCTAGACTGTTATAATGGTATAATATTTACCATTATACTTGCTTTGTATTCCTTTCTCTAGTACCCTTGCTAGATATGAATCGTTACTGGTAATATTGTTTACACAAAATTATAGATAATTTCATTTTATGGAATTTGAGATAATATATTGTGACAAGTACTGAAGTCTTTTCCAGTTGAATATTCTCTCCAAACTTTCATGAGTATTACAAAACTATATATATAAAAAAAATCTCAATCAAAGTTGTTAAACTTTACTGGCATTGGTTATTTATTTTTATATGGTGAAAAATGATTGTACATGAAAAAAATAAGAATAAAATCGACATATCTTTTTTTACATTTTTAGTCTCTCCCATCATTTAAAATCACATCTTTAGAACCTTTTTTTTATTTTCCTACATTTACTACGTTAAAAGGAAAAAACGAAAAAATGCACTGAAAAATTCACAACCAATAAAAAAATACATACAACAAAAAAAAATACATCATGCCGCCCCTTTAGGCTAGCTGTAGGGCGAGAATGGCAATCTCTTGGAGGAGGAACGTGTCGGCTTCTCACAAGCGGGGAGTCAAAACGCTCTAACAATCCCAAGAGGACTCCGAAGGGGGTCTCCGCTGCAGGAGCCCAAGCGGGATGGTTGAGTAATGCCACGACTTCCAGAGCTGGCTGATATTACGCCGAGAGGCGATTCCGGCCGCCCCTGTGTTGAAGGAGGAGGTATTTAGTGGGTGAGAGCCCCCTACACTGTCATCTGTGTGGACAGATGTCGGCTGGTAGAGCTTTTTCCTCCTTCTACGCAAAACAAAAAAAAAAAAATAAAATAAAAAAAATGCTTGTTTTGGGTTTGAGTTTGATATTGAGTTTAATATAAGATAGGTTATGTTTTCCAAAATTTAAAAATAATTTACCTCAAAGATACTAGCTACCCCACCCCAGTAGATATTTACCCCAAAATTTTAACAACAGATTGCTCCATATACGAGTACCCATGTTGGGTCAAATTTAATAAAAATCGACTTATTCTGTCAAAAGTTATTAAATTCAAACACGCCAATGCACGTTTATGCATATGTAACTGAGAAGGAGAATTTTGGGCCAATTTTTTTTTTAATGTAAAATAAGCTGTATTGAGTTTAATATAAGATAGATTATGTTTTCCAAAATTTTGAGAAGATTTACCTCAAAGATACTAGCTACCCCACCCTCGAAGATATTTACCCCAAAATTTTAACAACAGATTGTTCCATATACGAGTACCCATGTAATCGTACATGGGTACTCGTCAAAATCGACTTAATCAAAATCAACTTATCCAGTCAAAAATTATTAAACTTCAAACACGCTTCAATGCAGGTTTATGCATATGTAACAGAAAATTACCCCCATTTTTGTTTTTCTTGTGTATCATGAAACTTGAAAAAAAAACCAAGTTCTGTCTTTTAGACTGATTACTATATTCTCCTTCTTGTAGCATAGTTCTATAGTTATAATGCCAGGTAAATTAAATAAAACGTATTGCATTATTAGTGTGATATATAAGTGTCTATTAAATAATAATAGCTAAGTGTGTTAATTTATACGAATATATTATTGTTTAACAGGAAAATCAGGACACAAAACCGGTTAAAATTTGTGTATTGAAATAACAGGTACAAAAACGAAGAAAAAAAAGAAGTGATTATCATATATTACACAATCACAAGTAATTATAGATTGTTATTAATTATTAAATTTTATGATTAACCTTTATCTTACATGTACGAAAACAAACGCTGATGTATTGCATGCAGATTGCAAATTCTCCGAGGCAGTAGCAGGTCTAACGTTAACTGCCAAGATCGCCGTGTCATCTTCTACTTACTTATAGCTTCAAGATAAAAGCTGATTAAAAGTAAATAAAGGAATTCAGCAAAAATTTTATTATTATTAAAGTTATTTACTGAAATTTCTGTAAATTTTTAGTAATATGTGTATAATTGTATTCATTTTATTGCAACTTTAACCGATTTTATTCCATTGGAATTTATATTGATTTTATTCGAACTGTTTATTCCTTTCTGTTTTATTTTGAATCTCCGATTAAATATATGTTAAAGGTCATAATAAAGGCATTTAGGAATGATATTAAAACGTCTAACTGTATATAGACAATCTGAAATTAAATACAAATCATGAGTTTATTCATCATTGAAAACAGAAGAAGATTCATCGTCATCAAGTTTAAATAGAAAATTAAGGTCAAATTGATTTCTCTGATTGATAGGTTTTTTAATTGAATTGAACACAGTTATTTCACATACCAAGTTCATTGAAACTACGATGAAATTCATTTCTAAAAATAACAGAATTATTTTGTTCATCACAGAAATTGGCTGTATGATGTAAATTTAGCCAATTGTACTTATTGTATTTCTGTGTAGTAATACTTCTGTATTAACTTTTAGGATTATTATCCGAACTACCTCATCATCGTAAGGAAGTTGGGAATAAATTTTGTAAGCTAAAAATTAACAAATTCCTCGGTATAATGAAATAATAATTGCATATTGCATTTAAGATTTTAAATTATGAGATTAGTAGTTAAGTATTTTTTGTTATTAACAAATTTTATCAATTATGAATTCTATTTAATATTCAGGTGATAGTAGTTTCTTACATTTCTTTCTTAGCACATTCTTTATAATATCATACCTATAAACTCTCCATCACAAACCTAACACAAAAAGATGGAATTAAACTTTAATTTCATATTAGATATTTCTATATTTAAATTGACTTAAATTTAATTTTAATCTGGTTTAGAAATAAGATACATCCATTGTTTATTTTTTTTCTTTTTTTTTTTTTTCTTTCCAGTTAACAGCCCTTAAGCTGGTTGGCAGTAGCTCTCCACTCTTCTCTCTTATCAGCTTTCCTCTTTAGTTCCCAGTACGAATTACAGTTCATATCATCCATTATCTGTTTTATGAACTCTTACCGTGGTCTTCCCCTACAATTTTTCCCTTCCACCATTCCTTCAATCACCCTTTTAAGTAGACCTTGGTGTCTAAGAATATGTTCTATTAGTTGCACTCTTCTTCTCTTCAACTGTTTTAGCAAGCTTCTCTCTTGATTTGCTCTCCTAAATACCCCCTCATTTGATACTTTTTTTTTCTATCCAACTTATCTTCAGTATCCTTCTGTAACACCACGCTTCAAAAGCCAAAAGCCTCCTTTTTTCAGCCTCACCAATTGTCCATGACTTACTCCCATATAATGATATACTCTACACAAATGTTTTTAGTAAATTCTTTCTCAACTCAAGGCTAATATCATTTGATGTAAAGAAAACTGTAAACGTGGTCTTCCCCTACAATTTTTCCCTTCTTCCATTCCTTCTATCACCCTTTTAACTAGACCTTGGTGTCTAAGAATATGTTCTATTAGTTGCACTCTTCTTCTTTTCAATTGTTTTAGCAAGCTTTTCTCTTTATTTGCTCTTCTAAATACCCCCTCATTTGATACTTTTTTCTATCCAACTTATCTTCAGCATCCTTCTGTAACACCATACTTCAAAAGCCAAAAGCCTCATTTTTTTCAGATTCACCAATTGTTCATGACTCACTCCCATATAATGCATACTCCACACAAGGAGTTCATAGTAAATTCTTTCTCAACTCAAGGCTAATATCATTTGATGTAAACAAATTTAATAATAACTACAGATTAATATTTTAATGTAATATTTTTAATATTAACTACAGATTATTTTTTTAAATTATACGTTTGAAAATTATTTATATATACAAGATTACTTTTTCTTTACTGAACCTTCTTTTAAAATTTTGGATCAAATTCTTACATTTGAAAAATAATTATAACGCAAAAATAAATAAAATATTAGAATTAAAACAAAACAGTAATATAATAATTTAAGCCATATATTTATACTCAGAAAAACTTTCTTTATCATTTTAATGTTGATTTTCATTTATTTTATTCCGGAATTAATAAATTTTACAAGAGTACATTTCTTTATACCTTTTTTTTTTTTTTTTTTTAAATTAATGTAATTATTTTTTTCAACAATCATGCGGCTTCGCTTTTTAGTTTTTATTATTATTACTATTTTTTTTTTTTTTTTAAAGAGAAATGTAATTTTAAATTTGATAATCTTATATATTATAACTGGAATAACAACTTATTATATTAAAAAAAAATTTTGTGAACGATTTCTCAAAGGAAATAACTTTTTTCACCTTTTTTATTATAATATTTAACTCGTATCTTTTCTGTAAGATTTAAAAAAAACGGTTTATAATATTATTAGAAATTTTAAACGGTTTTCTGACCCAATTATTGGTTTACAAATTGTTCAGTTATCTTTTTTCTATTTTTTTTTTTTTTTTTTTTTTTTTTATGCGAATAGTTATTCATTGTTCAATAGAACTAAAATAAGGGAATTATATTTAAAATATTTGAGTTGGTGGTCAAATAATAATAGTAAAAAACCGGTCGCTTCGCACGCTTGATCATAGAGCAGACAGACAGAAACTATAATAGCATGCCATGACATTGCGCATAGCTTAGCATTATACTATAGTTCTATACAAGTATAAAAGATAAAGATAGAGAGGTTCTGTGAACTTCACACGTCCGGTTTTATATGGTAGGAAATGGTCGAGGAAGAGCAAGAGAGTTCAATTGTGCAACGGAGGAGGAGAATATGCTCGTAATATTCCCTCTCGCTTACTCATGCAAATATTTTCTATATGCTGACCTTCATTATCTCACCACCATATGAAGCCATCCATAGTTATATAGTGTCGTTAGTTATTAGACATCACATACAATGTTAATATGGTATCAAGATACACTTGTACGTGACACTCTATGTACATTTATTATACCTTTCATTTTTTATTTATTAACATGTACGTATAAATATTGATCTTGAGATGGTCACAGAATTTTTACTTCTGAATTAATACGCGTTATTTTACCGAGGAAAAATGTCTTTTTATTCTATAATGTATTTTTCGATATTAAGAAAACCGAGTAAAAACATTACAGGCCATCTGGTTTGTTTTTTTTTTTTTTTTGTATCTTTTGCATGAGGCACACTCGCAGTGTCGAAGTAGTCTAGATTTTACTCAGTTTGATGTAATGTGTTTTTAGTTAAGTATAATGTGCTATATTAAAAACATCTGATGGTAATCCATATTATTATACTTTATTATTATTATTTACTTTATTATTATTATACTTTATGATTATTATACAGAACATTTTTAATATCAAAATCAGGGCTGATAATTAGTCCAAGTTTGGATACCTGGTGCTTTTGTGCTTACCAAGATTTCAATATCATTTTATTCAGGATAAGCAAAAAAATACTCGATCAATCATAACCAAATTTTTACCCATGTTTCTTAGCATAATTAGAAGGTTTTAAGATATATTTCAACTGGAAAAAAAAATAATTACAAGTAGTAGAGGAAATTTTCCGGTTGAAGCTAAACTTTAATAAATTGAAGTAATGAAAACTGTGAATCTCTATTACCGTCTGAGCTGCGATTGACCTGAATGATTCAGATCAATGGAATGAGTTATATTACATAAATAATACATTAAAAATAAATCTTCGTTAAATAAAATACGAGTAATATTAAATAAATTTAACAAATTTCTGTTTAACAATAACAGGCTTTTGTTTATCGCATCACGCGAAAACCAACCGACTGATAACATTCAATTAGTAATACATATATATTATTTATCAGATATTAGATACATTATTTATCAGCATTATTCTCACAACCATGATGAAACGTATACAGTACGGGTGTCCAGATGGTTGATAGGTGACTTCTCTGGGTAGATGGGAATAGCATCCTAAGCAAGCTCCTGCGGGTATCCAGGGCGCCGGTCCCTCTGGCAAATTGGGAATGGCAATCGAATTGGACTTTGTAGCCATGGATCATGACAAAAGAAGATCCCGAGAAACCCCTGATTTGGCTCCTGGATTTCTCTAGGCTGATCTAGGATCAGGTTCTGGCTAGACGGACCGGCTAGTAATATTATCTGAGGGAATTGGGGCAAGGGTATATAAATATATATGTATTTGCTTAATACCTCTGAAACAGTTGGTTAATTGTGTATTTTGCGCAGTGAAATGACTAATTTTTATTTTTTAACAGTCAGAAGTATTCTTTTTTTTTTCTTTTTTTAAGCAACTCCACAGCAATTGGAACCACTGTTAGGTATGTCATCAGCCGTTGCAAAGTGCCGTTAAAATTAATCCGTCAAAACAGTTAAAACTAATCCCCCCAAGCTTGGGCCCTGTAGGAGAAACCCTCCCATCGGGGTCTACCCTGAATCACTGGGATAAACAGACCCTTCGCTTGTGGAGTGCCAGGATTGAGGAGCTGCCCATCCCTGCCCTACTCCTAACCTATGGAGGATAATGTACGCATTCTGCGTACAACTACCTTCCTCCCCCCCTCCCTTGCGGAACCCTCACAAACCTCGAGGGGTTCCCTTGTGTCCTCGGATGTATCCCGAACCAGGAAGCTGTTGCGTGTGCCCGGGCCAAGGCATCCTCAGCAACTGGACGCTCAGAAATATTCCGTAACCATTTATCCTCATTTTCAGGATGCATACTACATTACGGCCGGATTAATAAGTAAATTATAAATAAAAATCACCGTTTAAAATTATTTTAAAATCAAAAATTTAATAAATTAAAAATTTCTGATTTTTAAAAAAATTATATTTCAAATTCATAATTTATAAATCGTAAAAACAATTTGATTTTCTAGAAATATTAGTTAAGTTTCAGCTTTTTTCTTTTCCCAAATTCATTACAACTAATTACAATATTGAAATTCTTTTAATGTTTTGAGATAAGTTGGGACGGAATGCACTCCTTAAATTTTTTAAAACATGTTTTCATCTATTTGCTTATTACAATATGGAAAAGATTGAAATAATAATTTATTAAACGAAGATACCCAATAATTTAGAAAATGATTATATTTTACAAAATCTTTTATTGGAAAGATTCTGTTCTATTAAAATGATTCTTTTGAAAATAAAAAAAAAAACATAAGTAAAAAGTACCTAATATAAAAGCAAATATATATAAACAACAATTGTTTTTAAATACCCAG
>JAAAKQ030208613.1:0-11692 GCA_010016005.3 Zanna intricata | reverse complement strand
CACACGCTACAATTCATTCATCTCATCCTCTGAAGATACACCTTAACGGTGGTTCCGGAGGTTAAACAAAAAAAAAATTTCTTTTAAATAACCTTTTACAACCTTTAAGTTCTGTTTTATACTGATACCGACTAAAATCCAAATAAAACAACAAACAATGAGATTATTAAACGCATAAGAGGATAATGAAAATATGATGACGATGCTAACACAAACTTAAAGTAATTATGAATATCGCTCTCAATCGCGTAATTTAGGATACACTCACAAAACAAGATCGTACTTCAATAAAAGTCCAGCACAAAACAAATAATATTTTATGTACTGCTTACTATACGTATTGTATGTTTTGCTGCTTCTTGATGGTAATCAATCTTTCTAATAAATATTTATTACAGTTATATTACCCTAAATTACAGTTATTAATATAAATTTTAAATGTAAAAATTACATTTATTATTGCCACAAGAAATAACACTAAATTAATATTTATAATAAAGTTTCTAAGGGTGCCGTTTCTACAAACAAAATTACCGTCGTTATTTTCATAATGACAGGTTATTTTCATGGAACGACTCTGTCTCTAGCAAATTACTTACTTTTTTATTTTTATTTATTTGTGATTCCTATCTATTTTTATTTTTAAATATATTCTGACGATATAAGAAATATTCACGTAATAAACACCGATACCTCTTGAACACAACGCGTTAGCGTTGTAGCCTCAATCATTTTCTGCGAAGGGTTTTTACTCGCAATTCGGTCCATTATAGAATTTTGGTGAAGTTTTCGCATTAGTATTTCAAGAAGTCTGTTTTCCGAAAGACTACGAGTACTTACAAGGGTTCAAGAATTCAACAGTTAGTAGATTATCTCGTCACTCTCAACCCATTTCCACTTGCATCCCATTTCTGTACCTTAGAAGGATTCAAACAATGTCTTCTTAAGGTTTGCTTAGCCATGCTATTCTTTGGGATTAGAACGATACACTCAGATAATCATTCAGAAAATTTATCTGTTGTAATTTCCATGTCAGGATAAATTCTGAATGTAACATCTGCCAAGGAATTCACAACTGTATTTAAATCCGTTGGGAGTCAATTTTATTGTCACATTCGAATTACTCACATTTACCAATTTTAAGAAGCAGTTCTAACATTTTAAGAGAATTTATCAACAGACCATCACCACGCAAATCTACTTTAATGTCTTTTTGACGGAAAACATTTTTAGACATAGCCTTAATAGAAAGATTTGATACATGAAATTCCCTGCCAGAGCGCACTGACAATATTACAAAAAAAAACCGAGCAAGTAGAAAATTTTCCCCACTTTTCACCGCCTTATAGAGGGAGTTTCCCAAAATCCTTCCTTAGCGAGTGACTACATTATAAAAACAATGTACCCTCCAAAATTCGCCTAGAATGCAAGAAAAATTGAGTTGTAATCGTGATTTCACGGAAGCTTCGGAACTTCAGCTTCAGTGAAGAAATTTTGTTCGCTATACCATATAGCTACCCATCACAGAATGCGATTTCTATACAAAATCTAAAAAATTGGACAAAATCTAAAAAATAAATAAGTAGTTTGTTAGATCCCATAATCGTAACGATTAATTTGACGAATTAATATAAAAATACTCGGGTTATTTACGAAATAGAATAAGCATTTCCAAAAATAAAAAGCATCCCGTTCCAGACTTACTGGAGATAGTGAGAAGTGAAGCGGTTCTCCTATGTTTTCAACGTCGAGCCAAGCATGTTTTGGTCAAAATACCTCAAGCCCATCCCGAATGAAAGAGATACTTTCTGTATAAGTGATTCCTTCATTTTGTTCACCTCGGGCGATGAAGACGCGAAAGCACTTTTTTCCCTCCAAAAGAAAAAAGAAAGAATATTTGTTCGCCACCGGAACTAGATGCTTACTCAACATATGAAGTACAAGATGTGTTCGTCAGGGGAACTGTGACTGGACATCTCGTTTACTAATCTAATCTAATTAAGCAGAAATGAATTTTTCAGGATTTGTTTTGATTAAAGTAAGAATATGGAGAAATTTTAATTATTCCTCACGACCAATAAATCTGTAAAAAGAGCAATTTCAATATTATCGAAGAATGTTTACTTCAGGATTGAATTATCTCTTGTACTGCAAAATACTGACGCCGAATTTATGCAAATGAGATTCACCGGTAAGAGCTATTGAAAATATTTAACTGACTATTAAATATATAACATGTACGGACTCCAAAACGATAAGACTGTTTACTTTATTAAATAACTTCACAGGCGTCTATTACACAAAATTATTCCAGATTCCTGAACCTGATGGTTTAGAGAGGAACGGAAAAACAAATTCCCTTGTTAAAATAATAAATTTAAAATCCGGCCAGTACCGATGTATAGTACATTTAACTTGTATACTCAAGTGTCAAATTTTAAGAAATCTTAAGAAATAATTTACATTTCTTAAACCTTCACAAATAACTCTTGATATTTTATTATTTCAATCGGTAATTACAGTGCGAAGATAACAGGTACCAGTTTCAAATCCAGCGCCTGAACAACGGGTGTTATAAACGTTTGTATATTTTGTTGAATTTTTTAAAACACATTAATAATGTTTATAAAAATTGTCTGTTACTGCTGATAATTAATTACATTTTTCTTATGTTTATTGTCAAAATTATGATTTTATTTTATCTATTTTTGTGTTGTTTTTTTCGCCAAACTTAAATAAAATTTACCGTTATCTTTTTGCGTAAGCAACTGATCAATAGCGCTAATATTATAGATCCGAATTAGTTTTAATTTTTCTTTACCTACCGCTTGAGAAGACCTAATTACACATCAATAAATTTCTCTCAGCCAGTACTCTCTTTTTCTGCGTAGCCTCCAGAACCACCGTAAGGTATTAGTTCAGAAGATGATATGTATACAGATTTGCGATGACGAATTCATCACTAGACCAATCCGGAGGGTTTCTCAGCAAGTACTGAAAAGGGTAAGCTGTTCTCAAAAAATTTACCGCGTTATTATTTCAACAAATCATAACAAGGAAAGACATTCATTAAAAATAATCGAATGGATAGTTAAATGCAATCACATCAACAATCAATGACTTTACTGAGTAAAAAAAAAAAAAAAACTTTTATAATATGTCAACATAGTGCGTGGCATAGTGTTAAAAATTACATATTTAACAACAAACTATACAAATTGCAAAAAAATAATTATTAGTTTTTTGACGAATCAATTTGTAACAGCGGTAAAGATACAAATGATAAATTCAAATTTTTCTATTGAGCAATACGATTTCTGTCTTTTTTTTAATTTTTAATTTTTACACAATCGGTACTCGTGCAAAATTTATTTTACACGCGATTAATCTCCTTTACATTAATATTTGAAAGATTTAATAATCAGATCCAGGGCCGGATTTATCACAAGTGCCGCCCCCTGGGCAATAGCAAAAATTCCGCCCTTTTCCAAATTTTTTTTAAGGCCATGTGCATTTTTTGATAACTGTTATAATTGAAATATAAGCATTTACACCTTTACTGAAATGTTTTATTTAATATATAATAATATATTTACAAATTGAATCTGAAATATAATCATTTTTCACATGTATAGTAACTTGCTTAGAAACACTTTCGTCTTAGTTTTTTGTAGCAAAATCTGTTACAATCTGCTCATAGTCTAGTTTTAAAAAAATATCAGCTCCGATGTTCATTATAGCTAAGCTATTTAAGCGATCTTCAGTCATTGTGGAGTGAAATATTTTCCTTCAGAGATTACTGTAGACATCACTTTGTTAGCAATGAGTCCTATAAATTCTTCGTAGATAGTTTTGTACATATAATTAGTACTGCCACTTCCTTAACAGATTATTGTTATCGCGGTGCGTAAGGGTTAACCGATTCCCTAATTTTCAAAAAGTCGAAAATTTGCCGCCATGGGTCATGGCCCATGTTGCCCCTGTGTAAATCCATCCCTGATCAGATCACTCAGGGTAACAAAATTTTTGCAGGCTTAGTGTTCCGTTGGGATTCCACAGTTTTCACTCTTCTGAATTTTAATGAACATAAAAAAAAAGTACTGCCAAAACAAATAATCATTTCTAATGTTTATTTTCTTTGAAGAACCAATGAATACCGAAGAACTTGGTTTCTTTGAAGAACCATTGGTACCGATGTATTCGCTGTTGCATCTACTGTTAACTTTTCTCGTGAAATTTAGTATTTAAATTTATAACCGTTTTTGTTTCAATAAATTTTACAATTATCATGACATTTTCCAACCTTTAACACTTCTAATTATAAAACATCGAGTTCTCTATAAGCAACCGTATTTTCTACCATCTTAAAAAGACGCAACTAAATTATTACGATTATAACTACAGAAAAAAAATCTAAACCGCTAACGGTGTATTTCAATAGTTTTTAAATTATGGATGCAACGTTACTTTTTTCAATACATGAGTTTTTTGAACCCTTTCTTTAGTAATTACTTTGAGGTGAATATTTCTAGTTAAAAAATAAATAAATCAAACCATCCCTATTTCTGTTTTAATAAATTAAATATTTTGAATCGTTGTAACATGTTATCCTTTTACAACGTAATATGGCATAAAGTTTATAAGGGTCTTCATTATTTTTTAACGTTCTGTTCTGAAAATAATTTGTGGGCGAGAATAACTACGTTTAGTTACGTCCGGTTTTCCTCTGTTCAGGATTAAATTAATCTCTGTTTATATTTCTACAAAAGTAAAGATATTTCAAGAATTTAAATAACATCACGTGTTACTGAAAACAAAGACCACTCAACAAAGGAATACAATGTAAAATTCATTCTTTTTTTTTTAATTCCTTTATCCCTTTTATAATGTTATTATAAAATATTTTATCACCGAAAGCGAAAATTCAACGAATTTATTTCTCAAATATTATCGTTCAACCGTTTTATGTTCAACGCTAATAATTATATTGTTTAGTTATGAAGAATGAATCGTTAAAATTTACCAAACAGTATGTTCGTTCCGTGATATACCGTTGTTGTACGCAAATATACAGGAAGTCGTATTTTTTACTTAAAGGAAACTGCTTTATTAAATTCATAGTTGCAAGTTATTAATTTAAGCCGAGGAGAGTTAGCTAACTTTTAACTAAAAAAGTTCATAATATCGAACATCTGTTAACGCCCCTCACCTTTTTTGATTATTATGAAATTATGATTTTATGGTACCATCCATCTGTTTTTACATGTCTATATAAATGTTATTCCTAATTATATACCCGGTTTAGAAAGCAGATGCAAGTTACTTATTTTTATTTTTTTTGAACGTAAGGATTTTTGAATTCTTCTTAGTCAGTAATCGACTATTCACGCCTTAATGTACACACTAGTTAAATGTTACAAGATTTATTTTGTTTACTGGTCCACAATATGTACGTAGAATACCGATGCAAACGCCATCTAGCAGTTATTCAGTCACACACCAGTGACAGCAGGTCTACCAATATATAAATGAAAAATATCCCAAATTAATTATAATAACATACCCCTAGCTGCAGAAAGACATGTAAGTGCGAGCTACTTGAATTTTCATTGACCCACCAAATAAGGTTAATGCAAATATTTTTTGCGCTTGATATGCAATATGGAACAATGTGAACCGACGTATAAAATTTCGAAATTCAGTTTTCCTCTTATTATATATTATTATGTAAGATACTTCACTATAAGATTTATTTTTTTCATTTTTCATTAATAATAAGTAAATACTTCTTAGAAGTAGATACTTTAATTTCACTCAAGTAAATTAAAGAGATAACGATGATTTAAAATCCGATCCGCCTTTCTTATGTTTAAAAAAACAATTGCAAGCAACAATGACACAAATATTGGACAAAAAAAAAGAATCTTAACTATTATTATTGGGTTAATCACTTTTTCGTCAAATTAAATCGTTACGTTTAAACGACACCATCCATTTTTTTTCTTTTCCGCTATCTGTATATCATGATACAATAATGTCTGGCTGAAACCTGCAGTATTAAATATCGAATATTTTAAAAGTGAATATACATCGTAATAATAAATAATACACTATTGTGTAAATTCACTATACAGGATAACATTAATTTTTTTTATTCATGATTTCAGAAGTTTTTAATTTGATTTGAAGTGGCCAACATTTTAAAAACTTTAAATTCCTAACTTAATTTTAATAAAATTTAAAGTAATATCAATTTTAAATAATAATAAAATTTCAATTACAATTTAACTTTATAACTTATTTCACAAACCAGTTCAGAGAACATCGATAATCGAAAATATTATGTACAACAGAAATTGTGATTATTAATTACAGTTAATTGCGATTATTTATACCAAGAGGGTAATATAAAAACCTAACAAAAAAGAGTGTGGCGTCAAGGATTATTTTTATACATACACTAAGTAGAGAATCTTACATTGTAGCTAACCCGCTGCTTTAGTCTCCTAATTTTTAGATGGCTGTTCTATTTCCGAAACCATAATATAGTAGTAGTAGTAGTAATAGCAGCAGCAAAATGTCAACGGTACTTTCACTCCTTAAAATCTGAACCACATAAAACAACTGATGTAGGTATAACTGCAGGAAATAATAATTTTATATTAAAGAACTATTGGATGTTCCATTGCAGAATAAAGATTATTTTTTAACACTCTTCAGGTGTAATATTAATTTTAAGCTGGATATATATATCTTTTGGTAAAGAGAATATAAATTACTCTTTTTCATATCTCATATTAAAATTTTAAAAAAAAATATACTTTTTTTTTTAATAATTAATTTTCGCTAAAAAATTTTACATTAATCTGGTGACAAACAGGATGACATCGACAATATATGATTCCCTCAATAAATCCAAAGAAAAATATGTTTTACCGATTTAAGAAACATTCAGTGGATTACTTCGTTACTTAATTATCGGGTAACATGTATTTTTAATCAAAATTTTGTGGTAGTATTTTTGGTAATTTATTTTTTATTAACAATTCTTTAAATCTTCTACAAGCTAAAAAGTATTTTTTTAATGAATTTATATCCTAACGCTAATAAAAGTCAGCCGATTATTTCACATTAATTTAAATTAGAATAGTAACTATAGTTGCTATGCAGTCTTATCAGTGGCCTCATTCGGCCTTCGCTATTGAGCATACCGGTACCTTTAACTAGGATCCATAACGATCAACGTATATAAATAATAGAAAATTAAAAAACAGTTATAAACAGTCAATGAACTGATTTTGTTGTAGCACCTAGATCCGGACCCTATAATTTTACTTCTACAATTAACACGAAATATATATTGTGTAAAGAGCAGCATCGGGGTAACTTTCGGACTTTTCAGGCTAACAGGAATATAACCTAGATCAATAATAGTAGTAACAAAAAGTACTAATAAAAGTACTGGTACTTTTACTAGCAGTAGTAAAAAGTACTAGTAAAAGTGTTATTACTTTTACTAGTAATAGTATCGAATAATTCAGAACGAAACTTACGTTTAATATTGTTACTACATAATAATAATAATAGTTATTATTATACATGTAATTATTATTTTATTAAATAAAGTAAAGCATGCTTTACGTCACTTGTAACTTCTTTAGAATTAGTAATTATAACAATGTCTTTTTTACTAAAATTTAACGGAAATGAATTTCCTTTTAAGTAAAAGGCAACAACATCACCTCATTCCGTTACTTTTAATTTCACAGGCAACGTTACTCTTGAGAATGAGAGAAGGCATTAACCCCATCCCCCATTATACGTTTGAAAAACTTACCTTACAAAATTTTAATTAAAAAGAATTCATAAGACGGTTGAATCGAATTATTATTTTTATGTAAATAATTATCGCCATGCATAGAAGTAACAATTCAGTCCAACAGCAGAATAAACCGTCCGAAAATTTGTTAAACGATAAATAAAATGCAAGCATATAACGTCGAAGTAATACATGATATATTTATAAATACTACGACCTAAAAAAAAAACGGACAAGAAGAAGCATTAGGATTGTACTAACAGAATTATTTTATTACGAGTATAAAATAACTGAATAAGGGTTTCCTTTACAGGATATACTATAAAATCTGATAACGCATTAAATAAACTTAACAAAAAATTTTAATCGCATTTAAGTAAAAACAAATTTTGAAATCCAAAGGAAACTACATGTTTACACGTCTAGGAAAAACCTAAAGACTATTTTTAAAAAGCTTTTACCCTATGCTCGATACATACTAGTATGTAGTAAAAACGATTTTTATTTTACCGTTAATTGAAACTCGATAATGATGGATTATAAAAAAAAAAAATTTGTTACCTTACGATTCATTAAACATTTTAAGTAGATAATGAATTTTAATTTTGACCACATTAAACGTGAAACATCTTTAATAAAATTCCTTGTGTATTTCACAGTCTAATGCCCATAACAGCTCGTTTAGACAAATAAAATAAAAAGAAATCCTAACGTTATATCTAACTGGAAAAAAAAATTACACAAAAAGAGTACGTGATTACAAAACGTAATAAAATTCACGGTTCAAATATTATTTCCTATTAATATCCTTTTTCAAAAAAAAAAATTACTGTTTTTCATGTCTCGATAGTAAAAATTATATTTCGACAAAGAAGTTTTCATACAATTTTTAGGTAGAATTACTGCGAGGTATGTACCAAACTTAAAATATCGATTCAGAATATCAAAACAAACAAAACCAATTCAAATGGCCAAATGTTCTTTTTTCAATAAAAATGTATACATAAAAACGGATTAGGTTATGTTAATGAAATTCGGTATCAACTATGTATCAACAACATCTAAAAAATTTAATAAATTTGCAAATTTTAATTTCTAAAATTCCAAATTGGAAGCGATTAAAATTTGTTAATGGCATAATATCGTAAATATTAGTTTTATCAAATTATGTTAAAGATAAGATGTTAAGCTTTTTATTTGAACGAAATGATACCACATTTTACAAATTTGTTTTATAATCGGTTGAGACATGGCTGAAATTGTTAAAGTGAATTGAAAAATCATGAAGCCTGACAATTTAATGCTGATTTCACTCACCTTTCACTCACTTATTTCAATAATTGATTGAAAAACAAATATTCCTATTATTGGCAATAATAAAATAAGCACAAAATTATAATATAATTGTGATGTTCTTTATTAATCACTTGAAGTTTCGCTAACACCTCCTGGGACACCAGTAGATTTCTAGCAGGTTGCAAATTGTTACGGCTTAGAACAGCAATGTTTAACTTTTTCTATAACAAAAGAAATAAATGCTAATAAGAAGACTCTGAATAAAAAAAGTATAACTAAATATCCACAATGTACAGTTATATGTAGCACAGGCACGAGTGTATCTAAATTACATTACAAACTATAGGTTTTAAAATGATTTAAAATCATTTGAAAGCATAATAAGAAAAGACTACTGTCAGCGAATTTTTCATTAAAAAATATAAAAGGGACATTATCAGTGATAGTTAAGTACTGTAAAGGCAAAAAGCGGCTAAAATTTTTTTTAAATTTCTTCAAAGGAGGCAAATCATAAGATAAATTATAGAGTGATAACTTAAAAAGATTATTTAACATGATGTTCTTAGATTGGAATTCGAGGGCGACGTCTCTCTGATCGCATACTCTGATGATTTGGTGGTTCTTGTGGAGGGTTACTTAGAGAAGGAAGTTATAAACAGTGCTAATCTGGCGATACATCGAGTCAGTGTTTGGCTACAAAACAAAGGTTTAAAAATAGCGCCTGAAAAAAAATAAAATGGCAATCAACACAGGGCGAAGGAAGGTAAGAGGAATAAGAATTAGACGGAAGTTGATGGAATTCAGATAGATACGAGCCTTGACATCAAATTTCTGAGAGACTGGTTTCGCAGGCAGGAAACTTCAATCATTACATAGCGGAGAGCGTCAAAAAAGCCGAGAGAATAACAGGATCGCTGATGCGCCTGATGGGAAATGTCTGAGGGCCGAGGCCGGCCAAAAGAAGACTGCAAAAGAAGGCGGCAGTGACCTCGGTCCTCCTCTATGCGGAATACGGCCCTCGAAGTTAAAAGAAATGCGAGAAGGTTCGAGGCAATACAGCTTAGGGCACCTCAGAACTATTTGTGCCTACAGAACCGTCTCTACATGGATGCGAGGGTGATCGCGGGCGTAACCCACGATCCGTTTACTGGCCCACCAGAGAAGGCGAAGATATGAGGAAATGCCTAAAGACCAAACGGAGGCGCTATTAATGACTGCGTGCGACGGCAGTCAGGACGAGAGAATGGACACGATATCTGATTCCTAAATTAGACCGTGGTTGGGGAGGAATCATGGAGACGTAGGTTTCTTTCTCACACAATTCCTCTTTGGCCACGGGGAGTTGGCGTCAAAAGAAGAGATCTTCAGAACTGTCTGTATTGTGCCGAGATGGACATCTCTACACATACTCTTTCATTGTCCTATATGGAATCAACTGAAGAGAAATGCTCAACTAGATGGACTCACACCAGAGAATGTTGTGTCATATATGATCGAAGGACTGGATCAATGGATAAAAACTGAACACTGATCATGACCATCTTGAAGAATAAGCCGGAGGATTTCTTGAGATGGATCCAGACCCTTAAAAAAAAGCTTGGGGTAAAACACCCGAACCGATGGGGGGGTTCCTGTACCTGTATAAGTATCCCTCATTTGAGAGGGCATTGGGTTAAATTAAGACCGAGACCCAGTGGATGGGATGGAGCCCGGGAGGGGTATAACCGGTTCCGGTTTATCTTACCCCTGAAGTTAGAGCCAGGCGATAAGATCCAGATCCGGCGGGCCGACCTGCCGTGCCGGATCTACAGCCGGTAGGCGGGAAAGCCCATTAGAGGCAAAAGACACCTCCTGGGTTACGCAATACTTGAATGTAAGTCCAGCTCAGGGGGCAGGAGGAAAAACACTATTTACGAGCGACATGATGTAATATTAGATGGATACAATGAATGTGAAGCAATCATTTAAAGGTAAATAAGACTATAATTTAAAAAGAAAAATGTTTTTTTGTTTTTATTTAATGAAAATTAGTAAATTTAAAAATTTACCTGCACAGACTTAAGTTTTTTAGCATACGCATCACGCCAAACGGCTTTAACGTCTTCTTTCGAATAAAAGTCGTTCTATTCCAAACTAAAGAAACTGAGAATGTATTATAGATTTTTCTATTACAAAAAAAAAAATTTATTTAATCTTTTATCCGCTTGCAATTTCTTGATAAATTTATTTATTATAAAATATTTTCCTACTTTTATAATGCTCTTTTAACACTCCTTATGTATTGACCTCTTATAACAAAAAAAAAAAAATTTTTAATATATTTTCTGTTGTCAAGTTTAATTTACAAAGTTTACTTAGTTTAATTTACTAATTTTCCGTTATGTATTGTGAATTAAATCTATGAGACTGACTTCATGCTAAGTTCACCCCAATATTTAAAATAATATTTGTCCATTCCTTCAGAGAATGGTTTCATCCCCAGTCACGACGGGTTTCATCCCCAGTCACGATTGATTTCAAAAAGTTGTCTCCTTCATCATGATAACGCTCAAGGAACTCCAAATTCATTGGCGGCAA
>JAAAKQ030208557.1:2105-29165 GCA_010016005.3 Zanna intricata | reverse complement strand
TTACATTTATTAATTTTTTTCGGTAATTAGATTAATTTAAATGTTCAATTCCGAAATGTAATTTTTTTTCTATTACCTAAAAGGAGCTGAATGTAATTTACCTGCATAGCTTTCTCAAAAATGTTGCGGCTGGTCGATCTCATTTACTATCCAGAGAAGAATACTTCTACTACATTTTCTCTGTTTGAAACTACTTAAATTTTTATTGTAATATTATTTATTATTATATCGACCAACTTGAATAGTTAACATATTTAATCTTCTTTTAATCAATTGATCCTCGATTTGACTGCTTGAACAATTTTACTGGCTCGCGTTGAAAGATAAAATTATCCAAACAATTATGTCTGTGAGTTAATATCTGTAACGACTTATGTACGTTGTTTGTATTGTTTTTTTTTTCTCTTATTTTTATAAAATATCCAAGTATGGAATTTAATTTCTTTCCATGAATCTTATAAAAATAGATTTAAAACAATTGATGTGCGAGTAATATGTTGCAATTTAGTCAATAAAAATATATATTAATTTTTTTTTTTTTACAGAATTAATGTAAAATATTAAATTTATTTAAATGCAGTGGATATTACGAATTAAAAGAATATCATAAATAATTTCAAAAAAGGGTTATATCTGCTGAAAGAAATATTACTGACAAATATTATGATTCCACATCCAATTTAAAAAGTTGCACATAACCATTATTCTATTTTAATGTTAAAGCTTAAACAATGATAAAAAAATGAAGAAAAGAAAGGATTAATTTTTTTTCGTTATCGACATTGTTTAAATAACCCAAAATACAGTTTGTTGCTCTTCAGTTAATTGCTCACTTTCTTATTTTCTTATGTTTCGCTAAAGTAAATAAGACTGTAACAATATTTGATTCACTGCCGTAAAAGTACTTTTTTTAAATTTCTCTTTAATTTCAGTATTTCTAAACTTTTGATATATATATAAATATCTTTTTGGTAAACACAATCTCTTTCTTGAGCAAATATGCACTTTCCTTTTCTTCGTATAGTTACTTATTTTCTTAATTTTACTGCCTAAATAACGCAGTTCTTCCATTTGTAGTGTTTAAGTTACATATGTTAATATTACGTATACTTTATCTTCATAATTAATCACATATCAATACTTTTCATTTATTTTCAAAAAAATTTACTTCTTTCAATGAATAAATAACTTTAGTATGTTTAATATTATTAACGGTTGGTTTCTGGTAAAATATGCATGTCACAGAATTATATTTCATGTTGATTTTTTATCCTTTCAGAAATCTTTTAAACAGTATACTAGATTTTCTCGAGAAGTTAGTATATACTCGTACATCAAAAAGTAGGGAGATAGATTTTGTCTCGCTTCTATCTGGGTTGGAGGTTGGTTACTATCATAAATATAGTTATTTGAATCTTTTGCCGATTATTCTTAATTCTTTACAAATTTTTTTTCTGTAAATCTAGAAATATCAGTAGGTAAATTTTTATCTTCGGCTTAACTTGTAAAATTAAGACATAGATTGAAAATCTTCTTTCTGCCTGGAATTTTCTAAATTAAAATATGTCTCTATTCGTCCCACAATTCACGATTATAAATGTATTAGCTAGCTTTTCACCAACGAAAAATGTGATCACGGTCTGTGAGGTAAAATATTTTCCCTGATAATGCTTTCAATTAATGAGAGAGGAAACTTACAATATGGCATTTTTTATATTATCTGCTCTTTCTTTATTTGTAATGTACATACTATATAAATAATATCTCATTATTTGTTAATATAAAACTTAATTTTCTGAACGATTGTAGCATAGGATGTCTTTTATACAATTTTAGTGAGCTGAGTTAATTGGATTTCACTCTATGAATTTACTCTTTAAGCTGATAAATAATTACATTATTTTGATAATTACTGAAACGTTCTCTTTACGTATTCTGCAGTCTAAAATATATTTGTAAGATGTGAATTGATATTTAAATACTCTTACTAGGGATAATTACAAGTTAAAAATATTTGAACAAAACTGAAGTAATGTGGTACTTAATTAAATTATAAATAGGTGTAGATAAAATAGAAGATAACTTGTACATAAAATACACCATTATCAAATATGTAAATGCGATTAATTAATTCTTTGACAATCTCTTTAGTATGACAGCATATATAGCATAAATTTAGCTGGTAAATAAGGTAATTCCTTTTTTCGACGTCGGTTGCAATCAACAGACTTAACAGAGTAACTTGATACTAATTAAAATATGGTTTTGAATTTGCACTGCTTTTCTAAATTGTAACGATATAACTTCGATGTGAGCTTTAATGTAATTAATTTAGATTATATTTAATAAAAATCTAATAATAGGTGGAGGCAAAAGTTAATGTAACAGAGCATCAAATACACAAGCACCTTACGTTATGGTGAGCTTCTAGATCCAAGAGAGTAAAATAGCTCAATAGATTTTCATAAATTTCCCTGATGAAACATATTTTTTTTGGATAATTAATTCAGTATTGAAGCTGGAAGCTTGTGCAGATTAGTATGAGATGGACATTTTTTAGCGTATGAAAAATGCCTTTCTTGATCAAGATTCAAACCCAGGACCTCTAGATGAAAGACCGAGACGCTACCACTCGGCCGCCGAAATTGGCGGAAAATTAAACTGGAAAACTTTATTTTATTTCAAATAATATGAATAAAAATGAAAACTCAACGTTCTTATTCGATGCTGAAACAATTAAACACTTTAGAATTAATTCCAAACAAATAAAACCCTTTTTAGAGGTATATTTAGGTGATAAGTTTCTACAACTAATTCTAAAACTAGATAATTGCTGATCGAAGTACATTATTTATTAAAGAATACACAGAAAAGTAGGAAAACTTATTTCCTATATAAAAAAAAAATTACGATTTTTTTTCACGTAGAAATCCATTTCTTTAGGCCTAACTAAATATTTTAAGTTGCTTTCACAGAATTGTATAACCAATAAACGGCCAAGTGAGTTTTGTCGCCTTCTTAAACATTTGAATATTATTATCTATGAAAGGTTTAAAATACAGAATACAGACTTTAGAAAATCAAAACGGCATAAATTACACTGTTATAAATTCTTGTGAAAAAATTTGTAAATAGTGATAGATAGTATAACGACAAATAAAAGGGCTACTAATTCAAAAAAAGAATTTTGTGTCTTCTTATCGATGAGAAGAATGTAAAACTGCTTCTTGTTAAACGTAAATACTTTAATTAAAACATAAAAATAATGATTGACTGCATATGAGTAACAATTTATGAATTCACAAAAAATTAACATATAAAGAACACGAAAAAATTTCAATTTATCTTGCATCCTGAAGGAAATAGATTGTATTTGAAAAGTTAAACCAACGACACACTTTATGCAAAAAAAAATCGGTTTCGTAACGAATTAAATCTTTTTCTATTCTGAGTTAGATTTGTGAATTGTCTATACTGCATTATAGAAAATTACTCATAAAATTTCTATCGTTTTCTCTTGTTTTTTCAGGGTGCAAATCCAAGACGCTTTGCAGTATCTCGAACATATCCAGCTAATTTATTTTTCTTGAAGCGAATACAATATTTCGAGTACATTGTTCGAGACTCATAGCTGCCTTTTTTCCTTCATAACAGTTTTAGTAACCGAATGTTGCATTTGTTAACTGGGAAATGTGTTTATTTTAAAATGTTACAAAATAACTATTACTGCTAGGCAGAGGTGATAAAATAGGGCCATATCGAAACTTGGACTACAAACCGCTCCTGGAATGCTTCTTACACGAAAATGTGTCTTATACATTTATTTAGAGCATTACTGAAAATTTAAATAATGCTTATTTATTTATGGCGTATACGTATAATATTTAATCTCTTTTTATTTAGAAACATTAATTTACATTCAATGTAACTATGATTATTTTTAATTATTATTCACATTGTATTAGTTGGCTAATGAAGTAAATACAGTTTAAAAATCTGTATTAAATAAATGAATTAAGTAAATTTTATGGAGTGATTTTGTTGCACTTCCTGTTATTTTATAAATGCCATTTTTTGAAAAAAAAAAAAAAATAATCATTATACTCCTCTGGTTCTTTCTTAATTTTTCTAGGGATTAAATGATAAAAAGTTGTTACAAAACGAATTGTATACATTTCAGGGTTTTTTTTTTGAAAAATGAAATCTAAAACACATTTCTTTTGTATTGTTTATTTGAAATTAATATTTTAATTTAACATATACCCACCTGTTTGTGCACCTTTAATTTAAAATCAGGCATGGCAAAATAAATTTATCGATTGCAGTAATTAAAAAAAAAATTCTAAAACCTTGTAAAAGTTAAAATTTCTTCTTTGTAAAATAAAGGAATGGCTTGTGGGGGTATTATATTCCAGTAGCACAATTTTTTTATCAAAAAATAAATTTAAATTATTATTAAACTCAAGAATTATTATTAAATAAAATGGTTACTGAGCGATCATCTTTTTTTTATTGTCGAATTCTATGTTGAAGTGGTAAATCTCTGCCTTTTACTCGAAAGATTCTTTGTAACTTTTTTCATCAAGTTATGTAAAGAGAAAGAAAGATAGTTTGACTCATACTCTATACTTTGTTGTTCTGACATTTAAAAATTGCATAAGTAATAAACGAGCTAAAATATAAAAGCCTTTAGGTTACTAAAACATTAACTCAGTGAAGTATTCATGTCTATTATGAATTTAACTGTTGAACATTTTGATAGAAGTTTTGTAAAATTTTGAATTAAACTTTTACGAAAACAACAGCTTAAGGCTGTTACTACATTAATATGTGTTGATAATATATTTACTACATAATTAATTGAAAAAAAAAATTAGTACAAAAATATTAATTAAATTAAAATTAATGTCAGAGGTAGAAAAATATTTTCGCTAGTAAAATAATAACTAAATTTTAATCTCTTTTAAAAGAGATTTATTTTTTTTTTAATTAAAGAAAGAATTACTTAATTTTAAATTTAATAATTGTAGAAAAGTTTGTAAAAGTTTTATTAAAACATTTTTAAAAAGTCCAAGCAAATTTACAAAGCTGACATCGGTCACTTGTGCTTACATTTTTATACATCAAAAAACTACGTACATCAAATAAAAAATGGATGGAATATAAAAAAGATATCGTGAAATAAGAATCGGTGTAAAGTCTTTTCCTGTATGAAAATCGTACTTCACAGATCAGAGAGTTAGAGCAATGTCTGCTGATGAAAAGATCCACTAACTAGTATCTGTCCTAAAAATTAATACAAAAAAAAAATTATTGAAATTGAAATTTATTATAAAAGACCAAATAAACAAATAATTATGAAAATATGAATATAATAAAGTAGGCATATAACACATTTTCAGACGGTCGATTGCTTTTCAGAAAGATGAAAAGCAACCGATCACGTGAAGTAACACACGCACCCCCGCGATCAGAGACTCAGGGGCCCAGGAGTTCTTGTGCGTCGTCACCACTGCCTATCCACGCGAACGCGGACGAAGAACAGCTGAGCAGAGAGCTATCCTTCCCCTCTCACTTACCGGTCTGTGTCTTCACTTATGATCTTAGTGGAACTTGTTATAAGTCATCGCCCTCGCCTCTGGTTCCTTGGATGATACAGGTAACCAAACTGGTGATGGACCTGCGTATATCTTTATTCCATAATATTTTCTGGAAAATGTTTCCAGGTGTCAAACGTCCCAGGTGTAGATGATTTTAGCTTAGGGTCCCCCATTTAAGGCAGTGGAACACAGCATGCCCATATTGTCCATTTCTTCATAAAAAGGGTAGATGTCATAACTCATCGGCGCTCAAAAAGATACTCCCTGAAACAACCGTAACTGAACTCACCAAATCCCTCAGGAGCCACTGCCTGATCTCAGGGATCAAATAGCGATTCCATGCACCGGTAGCCACTTTGTCTCAGCGACAACTTTCTAAGGCTTGCTATATTTCTAGTAAAAGGTCGTACGCCTGTCTTTTATTAGCATCTGCGTACACCTTGCACCTCGTCTTGGCAAACACCACCATGGTAGGTGACTCTGCCAACACAAATACTGCTTCAGCTGAAACCGTTCTATATGCCGAGTATACGCGTAGAGCGATACGCCGCTGTAAACTCTGTACATTTGCTTAACATTAAGGACCTTGTGCCACACCGGTATTCCGTACAGCATTATTCAAGCAACTACATGTGTGTATACCCTGCGATTTGACGACTGAGCCCGTCAACATTAACAAGCAGCCTACTCACAGTCTTGGCAGTCTTTTCCGCTTGCTTGGCTACGTAGTTAATATGAAAGAGCACCTCTTGTCTAGAATAAAGCCCAGATATTACGCTTCATTTTCAGATTCAATCCTGTACCCGTCCACCTCAAAACTCATCGGTTTTGTCCAACTAAAAACTCAAAACTCAGACAACAAGTTGCTGACCATAATAATAGAACGATTCGCTCTTAGCATTACATCTAGCTTCGTTTTAGCGATAAGAACAAACGCAAGCTAACGGCGAAAGCAATAGCATCGGGGTAGCGTAACCTCAATACTCCATCGTAAACGATGTTCCACAGGGTGGACCCGACCAACGAACCCTGTGGAGCACCACACTGCATTTCAAAATACAGCTTCTGATTCCCGAAGTTACACCACCTTATCATACTGCAGATATCGCTGAAGGATCCTTCTGAGAGATGCCGACATGCTCTTGGTCTCTATAGCTTTAAAATTAGATAATCAACTCATCGTTAAAAGCATTATGCACGTTCAGGAGTATCACCGCCGGAATACTGCTGAACCGACACGGGACATTAGCCGCTCAATAACTAACAATATCACGTGTCAACAATTCCGAATTCATTCGGAGGTCCCGGGTTCGAATCCCGGTCAGGCATAGCATTTTTACACACGCTACAATTCATTCATCTCATTCTCTGAAGATATACCTTAATGATGATTCAGGAGGTTAAAAGAAAAAAAAACGTGTCAACAATGTACTGTTGAGGCATGTGTTTAACTATGTGTTATTCACATAGGCCACCATTGATTTCAATCTCCTGCTAGAGTCAACCTATCAATAGCAATTCAAAAAGTTTACAAAAATTGTTTATCAAACACAGTAGACGATAAGCTGCAATGAGTACAGGAATGGCAGGCTTCTTGATAAAGACCAGCCTGGCTATCTTCCAATCGTCTGGAATGTAATCATGAGCTATCATGTACTTCATAGCATCGAGCACAGTTATAGGCACCACCTCGTAATAATCCTGCAAATTTCCGCGGGAATCCGGTCAGGCCCCGTGCTCTTGACAAGGCTTCATCCGTCAAGCAGCTCATGTAATTCGAAGAGTGGCAGGCTGTTAGCAACAATCTCTCCCGAGAGCGGCAACACCGCTCTCGGGAATGAATCTTCCACCATTTCTACAACTTGTACCTCCGTGAGCGTAAGGAAACGACATCCAAAGCGTCCTGAGATAGTTATTTTGCTTACTACGACACGTCATGGTCCATCTCCTTGCACAGGGCTTTCCATAAGTCCTGTTTTGCCTTCTTGATTGCCGCTTTATATACAGGACGGATTAAGAACTATTCTTCTCTGACAATATCAATATTTCGGGAATCATTGCAGCTTAATATGTTTGTTTGAACTATAAATGTCATTTAAAATAACACTAAAAAACTGGCTGAGTCGCTATGATGACTATGTTACAAAAGATACGACTTACTACACTGTTTTAAGTTAATTTAACGATTTGAACTATAATCGTTGTTAGATTTATTTATATGTATTTTAAATAATATAATTCTATATAATATGTACTTATATATTCTAAAACACTTATCACGGCACTAAATTGGTGACTCAAGTGGGCATATTTAGTATATTAGTCCACTATAGCGCCAAATCTTATGTTCCCAAAGTTCTCCTTGAAAAACTGTTTTTTTTTTTTCACTTATTTCAAGATTATGCTTAACTCTAAATATATATTAACTAAGTAAATATATCTTATATGTTTTTATGCAAAAATATAATAACTATTTAATCTATTAATTTAATTAAGCAAACTATACGGGTTCATTATTAGTATTGCACTAGGTGTCCGTCCACCTCGTTTACTAAAAACTAAATATCATAAAGACTAGTAAATGTCCGAAACTCCGCACTCCGCTCTCTATCGTCCGTTTCGGATTTCTCGACACTTTTACATACAATTTTACATAAAATTGTACATACAGTACAAATAATTTAATATTTCATACAATAAAGCAAAAAACACGAGTAGTGTCAAAATGGCGGCCTTTCAACACAGAATCTCGCATTTCTTCAGAGTACCGTATTCCTGAAGAAAGTATCCTACTTCCAAGAGAAATGAAAAATTATTGCTTTAATACCCAGCAGCAATTTTTTTCCAACTACAGCAATGTTGCATGAAATAATTTTAAATCCTTTTCCTTCGTAATTAATTTTGGTTTGTTTGTTTAATTATTGTTCATATTTGTTCATGATTACATTACCCTACAGTTATTAGTATATGTAGTAATGCTTACCAAAAAATTAAAATATATTTACAGACTGTTTCTAATTTGGTGGGCTGAATATACATTTTCCGTTTCTATTTGTAAAACTAAATAAAATATATCCTTAGGAAAAATGGAAATTTTCCTTCGTTCACCCCCTGTCTGCTATTATGTTATTTTTATCCTAGTTTGTCCTAGTACTTCTTGGTCTACCACGGTCATGATTTCCTGGTGTCATTGAATCTGTTTCCTTAAACTGTCTTTCAAAGGTTTTCCATATGGCACACACCTATTGGGAAACCTCTTTTCATACAGTATTTTTTGCTTCTGCCCTGTTGCAGTTTGCTAAATTGTCCATAAAATGCATATTTCCCCAAAAATTGAAATGTATATCCGCAAAAGAATATTCAAACACCATGATTATAAAAACTTAAAAAATAAGCTAATAACGTTAAATGTTAAACAAACCGTCGCAAGTTAACAATGAGTTCAGATTACTTTAAAATCATATGGTTTTATTTTTTTTAAATATCCATTACATTTTTACATTGTTAACATGATCAGCAGTAATAATCGATGTGTAAATTATTCAAAAGTGAAAAATTTGTATCAATTATTTTATTATTTAATATTAAATTTTATTGCAATAAAATTATTACTTAGTTTGATATTAATTTATTATACTAGAATTGACAATAAATAAAAACAATATTTCATCGAATTGAACGTAAAGTGGTGGACATGAAAACAGACAAAATTATTTCACTTTTCTGCCGTAATTCGGCTGTTTTTAAACGATTTTAAAGAATAAATAAATTGTAATTTTGTTCAAAATAAAAGGCTTAATATTTTAGCAAACCATACATTTTGATAAATCTATCAAGGAGATTTGGAAAAATAAACTGAGGTTTGGAGAATAAACGTGGCCGCAATTTTTTTAATTTTGAAAGATATTTAAAACCTGATTTTTTTATAATTTTAAAACTTTATTACCAAGGAGCTTACCAAATATTAATGTGATTCCTTTATCCGAACTTGAGATATAAGGTTTTATAAAAAAGTAAGAAGATAGCGGACAGGGGGAGAACGAAGGAGAAATTGCCATTTTTCCTAACGATATTTTTTGTTTAATTTTACTAGTAGAATCGGAAAAAGTATAGCCCAGTTCTCCATTTTAGAAACACTCTTTATATATACACAGTTAAATTATGGATTTCATTTATTTGACTAAATCTTTATTTTTCCGTAAAACAACATGGTTATCGTGCATTAAGAGCATTTAATAGAAGTAACTTTATAAAATCGTAATCGACAATTAGTAAGACGCATTATAAGTTAACTAATTTAAACTACTATTTATATAGCCGCAGTAGTTAAAACTACTTACTAAAACTATTGCTACTAAAACTACTTATTAAAACGCTTTACTTCGCAGTAGTTAAAAGCGGTGACAGATTATTATTACATGAGTAATGTCAGCGTGAAGAATTTATTCCAACTGATAATTAATTACATAGTAGTATCCGTTTAATTCTTAACGATTTCTAAACAATATAATTTCTATTATAATTTATTAGAAAAATTATAATTTTAGCTGCTAGTTGAATAACTTACCATTTTAATTAGAATAAAACTACTGAATAATTGTGAATTGATTTTGATAATCGTCTCAATTACGAAGAACAATGCCTTATAAATTTTTCATCAATTTCTTCATCAGTCAAATCTGATTCATGTTTTCAGAATTTATAAGAATATTATTGATTTTTTACTTTTCATTTTTATAAGATTATGTATCGATTTTTTATTAAAACATGTAGTGGAGAACTCATCTCACTTAATTTTTTATGCTGTAATTCTAACCTAAATAATTACTAAAATAAACTGAAAATTGTCGAAAATTCATGTAATCATAACAAATTATATGAAATGGCTCTTTAACTTCAATAATAGGATTAAAAATGGTGGAAATTGCGGATATAAAGAAACTTAGAAAAAACAGCAACTTCCAACTTTTTCCATTAAAAGTTCAAGATGCGATTCTTGGAATTGAAATAATCTCAATCAAACAACATAAAAAGACAAGGATTTAATTTGGTGTATGATATTTTTTTCTAAACGAAAAGTTATAAAATTAATTGATTAAATTAAAATTAACCGTTATAAAATTAAAGTTATAAAAATAACATTGAGTTATAAAATTAATAAAAAATATATATTTTTTATACTCAGAATAAAATTGATTCGTTGTGTGTGTGAATCTACGAAAATCCCCAGCGTTTCTGTGAAGCTGGTTGTTATTTCTTTGATCATCTGATCAGTTATCTTGCAAATCAATTAGGTTCTTGATAATGTCCAAGACCACCATTCTGTTGTTGAGTTCTTATAACCAACCCCTTATTGGCCTGATGGCCAATAGATGTATCATGTTGATAAATTGGCAAATTAGATACTATTCACTTACTAAATTAACGAGGAATACAAATATCTATCGGGACCGAATCAAGAAAGGCTTTCATATATCTGAAAACTAACATAAGATTCAGTTAGATTTCTTTGTAATCGGAAATATCACATTAATTCCCTCAATAATTGAAATAATTATAGCTTCAGCGAAAGAAACTCATTTATGGAAAATATAAAGATGATTATGTCTTGTGACATCAGAACTTTACCAAGAGCGAGTTTGTCTCAATTTTAATCAATTTGTCTACTACTTCAAGTTAACTATATTCTTTAAGTGCTAAGAAACACTTTACTTGGTTCACTTGTGGTTGGGGTAGAGATTAAATGGCCGATTTACCTGAATAATATATTTCATTCTCCGAGACTAATTAAACCGTTAGGTTTACCGATCCAACTTGCATACAGTTTCGACCGATTTTTGTCAAAGATGTTATTTTAATGATTTATTCTTCTGATCTTATGGAAAGTTTTTTATATTTCGTATACCTTATTTAGGGGGCCCAGGGACGACATAGTCGGACCTGGTCACCCTGTCGGAGATGTTAAAGATAGGCATTGAAATAAAAGATCGACCAGCGGTTAGACCTGCCATGCCGAGTTTACTGCGGATAGATAAGGAGGCCTCTTTGAGTATTTGGACACTCCCCTGGGTTGGGCAATGCTTAATTGTGGGTCCGGTCCAGGGGAGAGGAGAAAAAGATAAAAAAATATACCATAATAATAATAATAAATATTTTATGATTTTTATTTATTTAAATTAATGCAAATAATTTAATGTAAATATTTAATTTGTTACAAATTTAAAACAACTTAAATAAAAATGTATTTACAATCAATCTAATGCTGAATATAATCTTGGTTTATTGATGGTGGCATCTGGACTGTTTGTCATAGCAGTTAATTTTGTATCAATCAACTTCAGTCATTGACCCGTTTTACTTTGAAATGTAGCAAATAGTTTTGCAAAAGTAATCAACTGACAAAGATAACTTTGATAATAAGTTCTCATTAGTTATGTTTGTTTCTAAGTTCAGAATACTGATTCTTTTTTTTTAAGTACCAATTACACTTCTCTTAAAACATTTTTTCTGTCTAAACAGAAAAAGTATTTCTTTATTTGCTGCTGATTTTATTTCTGTACTTTCATAATTACGAAGAATCTAATAAAGGTGTATTATGTGACTTTTTTTTTTTGTTAAGGGAAAAATTTTTGTTTTAAATTGCATTTCCATTATTCAGTTTTATACTGGTTTAACCTAAAAGAACTTGTTTCTTTCTGCAGATAATTTTCTGAAAATGTCAACTATGCAACTATGTGTATATGTTGTTTAGGCTGGGCCATTGCATCTATTTGCCAGAATCCAAAATGTCAGTCAAATCCAAAACAGTCTAAAACACTCATAGATAAGTATCACTTTTATATTTAATGCAATTATGATTAGATTCTAACACAAAAATGTAGTTTTCACCACGAGTAAAACTATTCCTAACCAAAATGACTTAAAAAGAATTCATTATTTTCATAAAATGCAATAAATTTTTCAAATAATTATTTTTTACCTGTAATTATCAGTTACTTTTCTCTATAAGTTTTATCAGGGATACATAGGCAGAATTTTTTCATTAGGTTGCAAAATCTTTTTTAGTGTCTAAAGTCTAAAATAATTAAAGTAACAAAACTTTAGGACAGTAAAGTAACTCAAATTCTGTTCCTTGTTTATTCAGTCATTTTTAAAGTTTTGATCAATTATTATTTTTTTTTTTGTTATCATCAAACGCAAAACGCAACAAATATTGGCATTCAATTTACGTCAGAAGACTGTAGTTATACAGTACATTACCGTAAACCCGATATAAAAAATTAACGTGTGCAGAAATACATATTAGCCATGCACCAGGTGTCGCCTTTCATTTAGCAAAGGGATATTTAAATGTTTGTTTTCTAATATGTACGTTGTAATATGTTCAACTAGTGAAAAAAAGTACCCTCCCGAAGCCGTATAATCCCGTAGCCGTATGAGATGAGGGTGACATGTATGACGAATAAATGGTCTTGTATGTATGGTCTTGTTCATATTCAGGGCAACCATTCTTGAGATGGGTGGTTAAATTAATTCAAGCTATCAAAGTTTACCAGTATCCACTGTCAAGTATTCAAATCAGAATAAAAGCAAGTAAATGCCTGCTTTTCTTCTGATTGACTTGGAAATCAGCTGTTAAATAGGTGATGAAGAGTTAACGATTAGATCAGAACGGTGGGCTAAATAAGTATTAAAATAATTATATAAATGGCATAATTGTGATATATAATATTATTAAACTTATAATTTAAATGAAATATAAATAATTATATAAAATGCAAAAATGTAATATACTTTTTGTGTTTAATTTGTTTTATAAATCTATAAAAAAATAAAACTTTAACAAACCAAAGTTAATTTTATACAGAAACTTACTGTACGTTTTTATTATTTTATACTTTTTTATAACTCTTTATGTTGATGTATAAATTTGAAAAACACCAAAACATTACGTTTTGTTATAGCGATTCATTTAATCAGAAGTTTGGGCTCAGGTAAAATAAAGAGGTTAAAATACAACAAACTTTTTTTTTACAATAAACACATGAAAATTGAATTATCCAAAGAGTAGTTAAAACTATTTTTAAACAAAAAAATTACATTGTTAAACTTAGAGTTTATTTTTATATATTTGAGCTTAAAGTTTTACGCTATTAGGAAATTTATTCATTTAAAAGGATTCTAAAGAAAATATTTCATGTTTAAAGGATAAAAATACACATGTGAAAAGAGGAAAGGGTTTTAAGAACTATCCGAAAGAATGTTAAGTTAATAATCACGCTTGATGACAGTATCAAGTTCTCTGATATGTAACATATCTTTGAATAAACATTTAGTACAAAGGTGGAAAACTTTTACTGATGAAAAAAAATCTGGCTATGTGATTAATTTCTTTTTCAGCATTAATATAGTTCTAAAAGTAAAAAAAAAAGCCATGTTTTAGAGTTATATAATAATTCATGTCCTGAATTCAAGCCAGTTCGTATAGCTGAAGTTTGCTAATGAAGTTTATCTCTCATTTATCCAGATCACGTCCTGAAAACAAACAAATGAAGTTAATGAATAAAAGTTTAATGAAATAAACCATATTTATTTCGTGTAAAACTTTTAAATGTTTGTTGTACAATTCTATATTCCTGAATTAATAATCACTATAGTTACACTTAAAGAATATTAAGAGCATTTTTTTAACGAATTTTCTTTACTGTAATATTTTTTTCTTCTGGAACGCTTTGAAAATATAAATATTAGTTTTGCTGAGAAATTAATGACATATTTACCAAATTTCTTAACTCTCAATCTGAATCTGCCTTCCTAAGTTACGATTCTATGTGAATGTTAGATGTTATTTTATTTCTAATTTATCTGTAATTTTATTATTTTAGTTCCAAGATAGTAGAAATAGATATTGATTAACTCACAATACGCAACATAAAAAACCTCACACAAATATGCAAACTAAATTTATATTTAGTATTGTTATACAATGGTTAAAATACCGAGCTTTATTCGTTAGGCGAGTACGTTGAATAAGCGAAATATCGAACATATTAACTTTTATTTCAGTTTCCAAAATCTTTGTTTTAACTAGTGAGTCACTCTGTAAAATCTGTGTTTTAAACCTTCTGCCTCTCTCAGGTTAAATTTCTCTTAATGGTATATTTAAGTTATCCATATTGTAATAAAGGGATAAATGTCAAGGTTAAAGTACGTAAATACATGAAAATATTGAAATGATATATAAAAATATTTGTTTTACAACTCTGCACATTTAAATCATTTAAATTTAAAATTATAAAACATTTATGGGACATTATGTATATGTAGTAGTGAAAATTGTACTGTCTCCATTCAAATACCGAATAATCAGATTTTGTACACATACATACACAGCAATCCGAAATAATCGATAATAAATACGTTTTATTTTTTGTGAGACTACTTCATTATTTTTCTTTTAATCCCCGAGACCACATTTCTTCACAGGATGAAATGAATGATTTTCAGTGTATGTGAAAATGCCATGCCTGACCGGAATTTGAACCCGGGACCTCCAGATAAAAAGCCGAGACCGCTACCACTCGTGCCACGGAGACCGGCTTATTCAGATTATGGCTGTTCATGATTCTAACAATTTCCGAACACGGAAAGTAAATTTTAAAATTATATTTATGTGGTTTGGATTTTAAAATCTTAACTATCTATCTGCTATAACTATATCCGTAATTATTATAGGAAACCTAATCTGAGACACAATTCATTTGTGAAACCGGTGTATTTTATTCATGAACGCTAGTAACATATTCAGTATTGCAAGTCTAAAGACTTATCAGCTTTGAAAGCACATCGAATTGCCAACTGCATTCATCTTTACCAGTGAATCTTCACTATGTACCGGCAAAGCAAGCTGAACAATATAAGATATACAGAAATAAACAAAAAATTGATCCACTTGTAAAACGGATGCTTTAAACCCGCACCTCTATAACCAAAACTTTGCCGGATAGTGTGAAGCAAAAAATTAATGCATCTTTTATCTATACTTACAAATTTCGTTGTTACACCTTGCACCAGTACAGTCAGAGTAATATATTACATAATCTTAACCTCTAAATTTAAATATCTGGGAAAATATTCAACTTATGATCTTGTGTTTTTTTATAATAGCTGTTAAGCATTTACCAAACAAATTTGTTTTTTTAATTTTCACAAAATAATCCATTATTCTACAAAAATATTTGTCATTAGACAACTTTATCGATCACAGATTAAGGTGCATTTCCATTGCACAGAAAATTAACAACAGAAAAAACTTCAACAGAACAATATTTTATAATTTAATTTAGCACTAAAATAAGTTAATAAACTTTAGCTACCAAGAAATTAATCAAAGGGTTTGAAGATAAACCCACTTATATACTTCCTTTACATACATCAAAGATTACCTATTGACAAATTTTTTTTTCAATAATGAATACATGATTAATATTTTTCTAGCTAAATTTCATTTTATTTGAATAACGAAAGTTTAGCACTTACAATATCCCTTATTATTGTAGAACAAGAATGTGAATATTTGCTTGGAAAAACTCTCCACTACAAAAACAACCATTAAATGTTTCAGTAGTTTAAAAGTTCTATTTTACAGAAGTTTTATTCTTTGCAAGTATCAAAAATTATTTGATGATTTCGTTAGTTACCAATCCCCCAACATTGTGAGTATTGATATCCAATTATGATCGCAGAATTAATAACATATGAAGACTACACACTATCTTGAATTCTCAAAATGCTTGAATCTGAACCGTTGGATTCAAAAATCGAATAATGAATTTTAGTAAGATTGTAATTTTCCCTAACTTCATAAATTATAAATTGAATGCTGCAACATTCAACCCGTTCTTTAAAGCTTTCACCTGCTGACTGGAGTTAATAAGAAAATAAATTTTGTCGTAGAATTGAGATCCCTTTCCACTTATTAACATTCTGAACCATTTGGCTGCTTTAAAATTAACAAAGATTCATATTTTGTGATAACCAGAGTTAATTAAAGGCTTTCTACAACTGTAAACAAATATAAGAAATTCGATTGGTGCTTATGACAATCAAACCCCATTTATCCTTAGGAGCTGTAGCTTTTTCAGATACTGGAAAGGAAAATCTTGGATCAAACCATATTTAATTAAAGTGGGTTCATCAGATTTGTTAGGTCTTCTTGATGAAAAATTTGAATCTAAAACGATATTTTGTAAAACTAACTATACTTTTTTCTATGCAAATTTGTTTTATTTTATCTGGATTAGCAACAGGTTTTTTAAAATAATCTGGGTGTAGATTTCATTTTAGTAGATACCAAATAAATCAGTTTAGTATTAAACAGGCCGAAATTCAGTTTTTTAGTTGAGAGAAAAATTTTTAAGAGAAATTTATGTGTATGTTAACCGACAACCCAGAAATTTGGCATAACAACAAAAACAAAGATTGAAAGTATTTAGGAAAAGATAGTTTGTGGATAATTTTTTTTTTTGTAATAATAAAATGTCAAAAGTGATTTTACTTTTTTTTTGTGTGTTATTGTTTTATATTGTTAGCTTTGTTTATTAAAGTGCCATTATCATTTTTATAATATCAAAAATTTGAATTGAAAAAAATTATTATTTCTATTTTTGTAAAATGTTATCTTTAACTTGTGAAATAGAATATTTTTAATGAATGCTAATTTTTTAAACATAACTACTTCTGCTACTTAACATAATTATAGAGATATTACTGTTTTTAACATAATCACTATTTTTTATTGGTAGATTTTTTTAAAAACTCGTCCTAATGCTGCATTGTGTTTTTAGCTTGATTTAATTTCACAAAACTATGAAACTGCACTTCCCTAGGTTTAGTGAATCTTCTGGTGGTTTGTCACTGATTACATAATGATAACTGTGATACTTAAACTGGAATTTACATGTACCTTCCTTTTCTGTGAGTTACATTATTTATATTAAAAAATGAAAAACTTGTAAAAAAAAAAATTATGAATTATCCGCCATTAGAGAACTCGTTTATTTAGTTTACCGAAAATCAATTTTCAAACTTTGACTTCCTTTTTCATACAGATTTTCAGTCACCCACCAATCACTTTTTCACAAATAATTGAATTTATTTTAAAACCAGATATATAAATTTATATTCTTCCTCTAAAAACTTAAATTGTATGATCATAAAACTTTTAAAAAAACGACAGTGATTACATTATCTAAAATTTAATTTCTTCTATCGGACATACACTAGAATTATGTGTAATTAATAATCAGATTACGTTAATTTGAATTAAATGTGGACACAGCGGTTTCCAGCTGCTGTTGATTAATTATCGAAAACTAATCTGTAGTACAACTTCAATAGTATTACCAATGCTGATCTTATGACGAATACATTTTACTACAGTAAATTAATTATAATTTTCTACATTCATATATATTCTTGTTCTTTTAAGAGTTCAGAAGAAATAGAACTTTTTATTTGTTTTTAATAACATAATTTTCATTAGCTCTTTGAAATTAAATTCTCCATATAAATTATCAACTGTATTTCAATCATTTTTAATAATATATCAATGTTTATGAAACACACAACATAATAAAGAAAGTGAGAAAAGGTATTTCTGGTTCTATTAATTGTTTGTCAAATTCTAATTGACATATAGATGCGAAATATGTTATTTAAACTGAGGTCAGCTTTACACATAAAGGTGAAAATATGAGCAATGGTTTGCCTTATATTACATACATTATTCCCCTGTATTACAATCGCTTAAGATCTTTAATAATTGGATAGAAGTAATTAGCTCTATATGGATTTATAATTAATTACGAAAGTTTTACTCCATTACAAATTAGAAAATAATCTAAAGTTCTTCCTAAATTTAAAATTTACAAGTTGTAAATATAACTGTTGTAATATAACAACAGTAACATAATAATAAACTAAGATGATCTCTAAGCATATAAAAAAATGAGTTTTTTTCTGCATTCTTCAATCGTTCGATTACGTAATTTACTATTTGAAATCCTTAGCAAACGTACATTTCAATTTAATTTATATTTTCATAGCATTCGGGTTAAGTAGAATTTCAGAAACAAGATATACTTTGAAACTATTTACAAGTTTACATTTTAAACATAACTGCAGTAAAAAGTTAGATTGAGTTAGAAAAACTAAAAGTGATACAAAATTTGTTGTTTCAATGGATGCTGTTTCAATGTCAAGCTCGCTATATTACTTTATATCTTTACAGAAATGTTTTACTGAATAATTAATTTTGTTTTTTTTGTAACGTTATGAAACTAATAATTTTTTCAAACTATTTTATATTTCCGCTACGATTATCATTATTTAGTTGACGCTAAATAGCTCAGTGCTAAAAGTAATTTTATGAATGGAGGTATCCGAAAATACGAAAAATACGAATGTTACAGTGACAGTGTTAGAAAAGATAGAAAATAACAATTAAATCAATAAATAATAATGGATTTAAACAATAAATACTATAACTCTCTCGTTTACTGTTTAGTCGCCAGAACAACAGTAAGGTAGTACTTTAGAGGATGAATTATGATGATGTGTATGAATATAAATGAAGACTTGTACAGTCTCAGGTTGATCTGACGTGTGGTTAATTAAAACTATCAAAGAAGGGAAGGAGATATGTGGTTCCTGAGACGTGAGACGTGTCCTGAGACTTGTGATTAATTAAAACCCAACCATCAAAGAATGGAAGGAAGTTTATGAACTGCTCATGCTGGTCAACTTCCTTCTCGCACCGTACTTGATGTTATTTTTCTAAGTTTTTCCGTGTTTTATTTTTTATTATTAATTTTTGTTAGTTTTTTGTTCTTTTTTTGATATTCCCTATTTCTTTTATCGTTTTTTTTTTTTTTTTTTTAATTTACCCTATTTCGGTAGTCATATTGCCGATCTAGGATACTGTGTGCAAACTTGTTTCTGTGTATGTTACTATTTACCATGCTTGCGGTTTTTAGAGGGTCTTTGTGGCACGATTTAGTGATTTCATTACAGTTTTGAAGGATTACATAGGTAATATTCCTTATTTTTAGTGTTTTGTTGTCATAGTTCTTGTTGCTAGCGGTTGGTAGGGTTACCTAGCAACCATAAGTAAGCTTTGTTGGATACTGGTTTAAGTAGACTGTAAAATAAATTGCTAGAGTTTGAATTTAACTAAACATTATGTCATCTTTATTGAATTAGCCATCGTATTTGAACAACAGTACACTAAAGAAAATTGTGATAAAATACAACGACGATAAATGAACAAGAAGTTTGAGAACTCTCCACCACATCACACACACAGACATTGCCCCACACGAACGCGCACACATAAAAATATCCAACATGCCCCCAACCTTGAAGGAACACCTTCAAAAAAATAAAATTAATAAAAATAAACAGTTTAAAAGTTAATTACATAAATGTTTTAAACATATAAAATAAAAAGTAAAATGTACACATCATACACAATAAAATCATAATGTAGCGATGAACATACTGTTTTGGTAATGGACATATTTTTTAAATTGGTCTTTTTAATGCTTCGGCTGAAGTTTTAATTGTTACCACACGCACTTTTCCATCGTTTCCAGAATGTATATTGATGACACGAGCTATTTTCCATTTGAAAGAAGGGACGTTGTCCTCTTTAATGACGACCAAATCGTTTTCTTTCAGATTTAGATTAGAGTTTTTTATATTGATAGTTGCAGAAGATTGTTCAGGTACTCATTGGACCAAAGAGACTTGAAGTTCTACATTTGCTGCTGAATCTGTTGCCATTGTTAAGTCTATTTATAGAAAAGTTTTGCAAATTTGGTTTTGGGAAGCTCTAAAGTTATCACCTCTTAGGAAATGTACCACTGTTATAGGAAGAAGATCGGAAGAGGCATCCGATATTGGAGTTAAGGGTCAGGAATTTACATACTCCACAATTTGAATCAATAGAGTGGTAAACTATATTATTGTCAGACAGTTAATACCTGTTACTCTTTTCATGTTGCTCTTAAGAAGTTTGATTGATGATACCCAGAGTCTGCCAAAGTATGGACCACTGGGAGGTTGAAAGTGCCATTGAAAAAAGTAACCTTCAATGGATGGATAAAGTACCTTCAATGGATAAAATTTTGCAACAACTAATTGAAAATTTTCAGTTCTGAATAATTTGGCTAATTGAATCAGCTCACTTTAGGCCCCGAAAAAATTTGTTCCGTTGTCAGAATATATTTCCGTACGTTTTCCCCTTCTCGCGATGAAGCATCTCAGCGCTGAGATTAAAGAATCTGATGATAGATCTTCAGCCAAGTCTAAATTAATAGACTTACTGCTTACTGCTGAAGCAAACAAGTAATAATAACTAACACTTCTGAACTATGACTCCACGTTTTCTGGATAATTTTACCCAAAATGGCATACAATAATCTATCTCAGTGCTTACAAATAGGCAAAAACTTGGATTTACACTTGATTTTGGTAGGTTATCATTATCATTATCATGATCTCCTTGGGATTTACTTTGAAACATTTTACACTTCGATGAAATATTCTACAAACTAAGTTTTTTCCTCTAATAGGCCAGTATTTTTGTCTGATTACGTTCAGTAGTGATTGTAGTACAATATGCAGGTTTTTGATATGAACGTGTCTTGTTATGAGATCAGTCAAGATGTGATTCTTTGGTAAAATTATGGTTTCCTTTGGTCAGAATAAAGAGTAGAATTCTGTAAATAAACTCCGACTCATAGTATATCGTTATCATCAAGATATGAATTTAATGGTTTTTAGTAGAAAATTATTTTGAATTATTTTCAATTCAAGAATTTGAGATCACGATTTTCTTGGAGAAGGCATTAAGTTATGATAATTCTAAAATCTTAGTTTCTGCCTTATTCCAGTCTCTGTCCAAAATTTCACCCTTGAGATAAATGTTGTGGTTTTGACAACGGTTCATAAAATGTAAACAATATGCAATTACTCTAGTTGTCATCGTAAAACTTGAAAATTGTCTTATCTATCACAGCAGAATGAAAGAAACTTGAACATGACTTTCAACAATTCTCCGTTGAATATGTTTTCAGGAATATCCCAGTGTTTGTTGTCTTCCACCAAACACTTTAGGCCTCTCCAATACAATTCGTTATCCACAAGCTGATGTGGCAATAATCCCCTTGATAGGAAGAGTCACCTGAGTTTTCATCCGAAGGGACGTAGTTCCATGATTCAGTGATGGAGTTGTCTTGAATTTTTACGACTCTATTTGCGATGAATGTTGCCCAATGTGAAAATGGTGCTTTAATACGAGCAAGTACGATTGTATAATCCGTGTACAAATATATAAAGCTGACCTGAAGTAGTAATAAACTTGTGGTAATTTTCGTTAATTCAGATAAAAGCAACGCACCACAAATTCTAACTTTGGTAATGATAACTTTTTAAATGGAGCTACTCTTGACTTTAATGCAACCAAGTTTACCGTGATCTTGTTTGATGCATCAATGTATTTTCTAAAAATCATATAGGTTTGTATTCTTCTCTTAAGAATATTTCATTTTAATTGTTTGATTGATTGCTCAAAATAGCTAACCTTCAGATTTTTCAGTGATATAACGTGTGAAGATTTTATTTACAATGAGGCAATAATTTTTTTCTTATAAAAGGTTTTAGAAGAATTGAGTAAAAAAATATTATAAGAAATTATTCTTCAATTGCGTTTTATGTTTTTTAGTTGAAGCAAAGTCAGAATTCACTAAACAATCAATAACAAGTCAGCTATTTCTGCAACAACGAGAACGTTAATTGTGTGAATACTGAAGTGATCTAATAACGACCACAAACCATTCGTTCAACCGATTGTTTGGAACAAGTGGTTGTATGGAATTTCAGTAGCATGGGTGCTACTAATTTGTAACCGCTTCCATACCCCGTATCATGTGCACGCTTTAAATTATACCATAAGTAGAGTAAGTTTAGGAGGTACAAATTTGTAAAAGAATCTAATCATTATTGTGACCGAATAATTACTGGAAGACAAGAATAAATATTTCGTATTAAGTTAACGTTGGAATAGATTTGGTACTACGTTATATTAAATACAAACACGTTCCTCCTTCCAGGTTTAAAGTATCTGTCTACTAAGAATCTGTTCACAAATCTATTGCTATGCTAATTTTCAAAACGTCTATTAACAATAACTGCTAACTACAATAACCGCAAAGAATAAGTAGACAAATTAAAAAATATTTTCGAATCATGAAATTTTCTCACAAAAGCTTATAGTTTTTGTAATAAGTGATACAGGCTATGCACTACAAATAGAAAAAATTATTGCGCCGATGAACAAAAGAAAAGTACGTAAACGTACGGTAGTAAGGATACCCATATGATTATAACAGCCGTTTTCATCAATTGAACAATATTATAGTGATTATAAATCCAATCATATAAACCAGCTAGGATGATAACTACGAGTATTATATCTGGACATTGTATCAATTATAAATATGTAGTTCCTTCAACTAATATTTCTATACTGCCAATCGATGATGCAAATAATTAAAAAAAATTAATAATAAAAAATTCTTTAAATAATTTTATGACTAATATTAACTTTTACAAATAATAAACACCTCAATATTCTGGAAATACAATTAATTGTGTTCCATAAATAAAATGTTTAAATTTTGAATTTATAAAAATATTTGCTATTATTCAGTAATTTTAAGAACATCGCTTTTAGTTGATAAAATTAGGTTTTCCTTTTAAAGATTAACGTTTTAAACTTATTCAAATTTTAAGTAAATTCTATTTTCAAATTGTCGGCCTTAGTGGCTGAGTGGTACAGTCTCGGCCTTTCATCTGGAGGTTCCGGGTTTGAATCCCGGTCAGACGTGGCATTTTTTATACGCTGCAAAATTCCATTTCCGTATCCCACGCATAAGCTTGAAGTTATGTAGTTATATTATCAAGGGAAAAAAAGTGTTCAAGTTAAAATAAAACTTAACACAACTGACAACATAAACGATGCTGGTGACGCAATACAGTAGCTACTGAATTCGACTCCCTTTGATCATACCAATAATTAAACTATACGATATTTGAGATATTATCTTCTAAGACCGATACGCTGTAATTATTTAGAAGGTTACTCATCAGTTTTATGTATACTGTAAGTACTTAATTACTTGTTGACTTCCATAAAAGGTATCTTTAGGCTCTAGGTATCTATCATCCTTCTCAGTCCAGGGTAGGATTTACAACGGTTGTACTTAAGAAACTATTAATTCCACTGGTGTGCTTTATTTAATGCATATTGACGTATGCCTAAAAGAGAATATTGAAGCTTTTTGTTATAAATAATTATGGGTTGGTGGTTCTCTATGAATTAAGAAAACAATTGCTAATATAGAGTTTTTGTAGCATGTCTTTTTCTCTAAATTGTTTAATTCATTTTCAATATTTAATTTTATCTATACATTTTTATTTTCACTTTTTATTTAAATTTCTTGTAAATTAATCCTAATTTTGATTTTATAATGTGTATGATTCCAAATGTAATAAACACTATTCTTATTGATTTTTAAAAACTATTTTTAAAAATACACACACATACATATAAAATATATATGTATATGTGCATAATATAAACATAGTGCAATATAAACATGTGCACAATATAAAGCACAAATATAAACATAATTTCGTTGTAGTAATACTTACTAAAAATTTAAATATTAATATTTATTATGCATTATCCTACTACACTGTGTACGGTGCAATATCACGTTGTTGAGAAATAATGTATTTTTTATACTTGGTGTTGCAGCAAAATATTCATTTAATTTGTATAATATTTTTGTAATATAAATTACACACTTAATTCTAGTTGTATTTAACCAGTTTTCTTTTACATTAAATCCACAATAATTGAACATAGTTATCCCAAATTTTACAGACACTGATTGAAATAAAGAGTACTATACGGTGCATCAAATTGCAATAGATGAATGAATAACAACCCAAAACCAATTTTCCAATCCAGAAATATAAATTGTTTACAAAAGTTCTTCTGAGGAAAATTTTGGGTGCCATTATTTAGATCGAATTTATCGTAGATTTTCCTGTAAAAGTAATATGGAGCTTATGGTTTCCCTTATTTCTACGTGTAGTATCGAAGTTAGAATTAATAGAATTAAGGATAATTTTATATTTTGAAAATTCAAATCGACAATACAGACAATGAACTAGTCTATTATCTTCAATAATTGAAAATCCATAATAATAATATAATTATTATATACAAAATTTAAATAAATTATAAACCACTCTTTTAAAAGTGGATGATTATTATTATTATATTGAGGTTTTTCACCGTAGTTGTAATTCAGATTATGTGATGAGAAAGTACCAAGTCACATGTTCTTCTATTGTAGGAACTTCCTAACTATAGCAGTTGTTTTTAGAATTATGACTTACTTTATATTACCGAGAATATGTGTGGAGAGATCATCTTCTTCCGGTATCGTGTGATTGTTTTTGCTCTTACGCTTGTGACTGATATTATGATCGGTACTTTGTTATTAAGTCCTGTTTCCAGATTTCTTTCAGCTCTATTGAAAGGGGAGTATATATTTTATATTTTCTTTCTTTCTGTTAATACTAAATTATTTTTTGTTGTATATTAATATCTATTACTTACGTATTTTATTCTGATTTCTTGATTAATATGATATCTGTCTATTGCATGTAACTGTTTGGTCTACGAGTACTGTGATCTGACCAATTATTATTATTATCATTATAGCTATTATTATATATAATAAGTATCCAAAATAATTTACCGATAGGATTCCAAACAATATTCAGACTACTTTAATATAGGTAAGTGATTTTTTTGCCAAAAGTGGCAAAAAAATAAATTCCTTAATGAAACATTTATCTCTCACCTAGTTATTGTGAAATAAAACCCAGTTTCAGCGCTCAGTGATCGTCTCTTAACACATATTTCCTATTTAATGATTCTTAAGTGGAACTTTTACAAAACAAGACTTCATTTTTAAAGGCAAAGAGAGTCCTAGAAACGATGTAACTGAAATTAGTCGAAGTTTTCGTATCCTGAGTAATTACCAAAACAAGAATTCTGTTTGAAATTTCTCATTCAGAACTTCAGTTTTTTTTTTTAGAACCAGATTTTCAAAGGCCTTAGAAATTTCAAACCGTGAATAACGTCAAACCAAATGACCAAAGGATTTAATTATCAATTTCAATAAATGTGTAATTCTATGAATATATTTTGGCTTCTACCGCATAAAGTATATTTCATGAGAATCTTAAGTTACTTCATACTACTTTCATGTTAGGCAGACTGATAAATGTATTCTAAAACTGAACGCTTCGAAGTTATAATTATGATTTTTTTTCTAAACCAGTATGATTGAAAATCTATGAAGTAGTTGAGATCGGCTTGAACTCTAGTTAGTTCTCCAACAAGCTTTCACTTCAAACAGCTAATTTTTTTTTGATTGAAAATTTCAACGTTGGAAAATCGAGCATTCTTCTCAAGATGCATTGAGAATAACATTACTCACTCTTTCCTTCATTAAATAACTAGAAACAAAACATTTAAAAAGAAAACAACATATATCTAATACTCCTAAAGTACTGATCGGGAGATAATGAGGGAAATAGGTTGTGATTTTAACAATTGTTAGGGAAAAGTCCTACTTTTTAAGCGTCTATAAAATGCTGTTAAATTTCAAACAAAATCTTATTTTGCTAAGTTTTCGATTAATATATTTTTTTCAGCTACACTCAGTAATAAACTGAAGTTACAAAATAACTATTTAATTATTTTGGAGTTGTCACCTTAAAAATTAAATAATAAGAATTTAAAGTATGTGTTTTACTAACTTACTTGATGATTATCTTTTATTCAAAAATTACATTAATATGCAGTAGTAAGATTTTTCTCTATTTAAAGGATCCCACCTGGCTGAAAGCTAATAAATCGAACGACTCAGTCGAAGTCGTACTGGTTGCGTACACTGCCGGCGAGGAAATGGTTCGCATCAACCAAGAACAAGAAAATGTGGTCGGAGTACGTAGAAATGCAGGTCAAGGAGTCTAGCAGGGGTGAGTGCAAAAATATAACTTCATTATTATGAAAGATTTAAAAGCCTTTTTAATTACTTGCTCTTTCTCATCTGCAGTAGTTTTTGAATTTACGTTACAATAAACTCGTAATACAGTAATTGAAATCGATATGAAATAAATTAGATATTAATTTTATAACTGCTATTTTTTTCCACTCCTAGAAGCATAAATAACCACAGCACTTATTAAATCAATTGGCGTTTGTAGGTCATGCCTCTTCCTCACCTCACTGACACTGTTAATACTGGAT
>JAAAKQ030208546.1:0-11693 GCA_010016005.3 Zanna intricata | reverse complement strand
CCTTAGAACTCTCGACTTCGAAATCAGCTGATTTGCGATGTCGCGTTAACCACTAGACCAACCCGGTGGGTTAAACTGGCACTAGAATCAGTTAATCATAATTGACTAAAGAAAGAGATGACTAACTTCAGTTTTATATAAAGAAAGATTAATTAATCTGTAATTAGTAAAATAATAGATAAAAGATCAAATGTATTAATAATACTGATTATTTACAATTTATCCAATAAAGAGCTCAAAGCTAATCAAAACTGTAGTTTTCGATTATATCTAGGTAATCAGGCTCTTTGCAAGACTACCGTAATTGTATTAATGGTAGTAATATTGAATTGAAATATCTAAATCATTTTAAAAATTTAAATTCAGTTAATAACTAATTATTAATTGAGTACATTCTGTTAGAGATCGTATTATTATGCATTTTTATCAAAAAGGAAATAAAAATCTAATATGGTCATCACATGACTTCCTTAAACGAAAATCCAAAAATAATACGATTCACGATTATAATTTTCAATTAATATTAAATAATCAGATTTTTCAACAAATCTATTATATATACACATATTAAATTACACGTACACATGTTTAAAAGTCTATAAAACTTTATTTCACTAATAACTTCTAATATTTTGTCTTTTTTTTTTTATTGAATTTGAATTATTATTATTTATTTTACAAATTTTTTACAATCATGGGGTAATAATTATAAATAAATCAATATATTTAAATTTAAAAAAAGTTAAAAAAAATAAATTAATAACAAAAGTTTAAAAAAAGAAAAGAAGAAGTATGATTCGAACCGATGTGTCTTCCCTTGTACGATCCAAATATTTCATTAATTAACATTTTATTAGGCTAAAACTCTGGAAGTAATGAAATAAGTACCAGTTATGATATACCGTTGAAAAGCCCTAAATGAGGGCTTATTATTGCAGTTAAGAAATAGTCCAAAATTCAAGTGTTTTGGGGATTTTGATCTTTTTCTGTTCACTTTTGGTTTAGTCGATGACAAACAAAAGGGGAGATGCAGAACCAGATATTACAATAGTCCTAAATCCAAAATTTCAACATTCTAAGGCTAATAATTTTTATGTTATGAGAGATACGTACTTACATATGTACAGATGTCAGACCGAAACTAGCAAAAATGGAATCAGGGATGATCAAAATGGATATTTCGTTTGAAATCTGAAAACCGAAATTTTTCGCGATTACAATACTTCCTTATACTTCGTACAAGGGTCCTTCAAATATTTCAATACGTCCTTCAATACTTCGTACAAAGGTACAAGGAAGTATTGTAATCAACAAAATAAAAATGGTTTTTAAAAATTAGTAAAATATGTCCTGTAATTAAATTTTTATGAAATAAAATGATTTACTTATATTTCTAATGATTTAACTTTAAAATCGGTTGAAAAATCTAGAGTAGGCAGGTAGGTATAACTCGCACCGTTTTCGATAATAAAAGGAAAAAATAAATCGATCAAAAGTTGAATAGGCCATTTATTTATCGTTAACTTATTTATTCGTTCCATCAATCAATCAATCAATCAATCAATTATTATTACTTTTTCCGTAAACAACTATGTTTGTTAGCAGTATATACTTGCCAAGCCGCGACCGCTAGCCTGGTGGCCGCCGTTAATCTAGATTGACGGGGGCGGCTTTAGCGCAGCTGCTACCTCATCCCCCACCGCCTTGATCCATCTCTCTTTTCATCGTTTTATCTCTTTCTCTCTTGTAACATATCCAGCCTGTTTCTCATTTCACCCTCTAACCTCCCCAGCCGTCAACAGTTACTGTAGTTATTACCTCATACCTCAATTTTTCCCATTCATAATATATCAGATACAAATAAATCCTCATGAATAATTCTCTTTCACTCTTCTACATCATGTATTCATCTTTATTGAAAAATATTATTAAACAAAAATAAATTATTTGACATCAATGTTATTGAACTTTCCCAGAGTTTTAGTGGAATTTAAAATTTAGCTTTTCCCTAAATGTAAAACTGAATATTATCCTTACTTATACTCGTGCATTACTTATTTTTTTATTAAAAGAAAAATAATTTTAAAAAAGGTTAGAATGATTTGTTTAACCAATTATTTGTTAATAACAATTTGTTAAATCACTTATTTTTTTTTATTTTTTTTACTTTATTTATTGTAATCGCGAAAAATGTCGGTTTTCAAATTTCAACGGAAATATTCAATTTTATCATCCCTGAATCCATTTTGACTAGTTTCTGCGTGACGTATGTACGTATCTCGCATAACTCAAAAACGATTAGCCGTAGGATATTGAAATTTTGGATTTAGGACTGTACTAACATCTAATTGTGCACCTCTCCTTTTGATTGGAGTAGATTGAACCAAAGTGACCAAAAAAGAACTAAAATTGATTGAACATATATTCAAGAAATTTGGATTTTGGACTTTTTCTTAACAGCAGTAATAAGCTCTTATTAATAGCTTTTCAACGATACTATCATAAGTGGTACTTATTTTTGTAGGTTCCAGAGTCTCTAACATCTTAAAAATGCTGAAATCTGAGTTTTGTAAAGGATCTACACTATCTAACGTTATTGTGTACTTAATCTATTAATATAATCTATTATATATTGTCTAACTATTTCCCATAAAATAGATTATTTTTTAGTAGATTGTGCTCACTATGAAGCGTAAAAAAAACTTCATGCTTTGAAGTTTTAAAACAATTTTATGAAAGACAATTCATTTTTTATTCTCTATTATTTTTTACTTTATCATTTATCAAAACTTTTAATAAATACGCAATTAACTATTACTGAATATCTATAAAAAAAATTTGACTGTTATTTACAAAAATATAAACATAACTCTTAGTACAGCTAGGTTTTTGTAATATGAAACATATTTCTAAGTTTTATCTACTAAAATATATATAAAAGTAGTATACGTAAATTTAATTTTTTTCTTATTTCTATTTTCTTTTCCTCCATTAATATTATTTTTTATTATACACAGTTTAAAAATATTTTTGAGATAATAATGATTTGATGTTCTACCGTCAAGTACTTTTCTACTTAGTTAAAACCATTTTCATTCATTTTACATTATGAATCTCTTTTAAGAATATCAGTATATAGAAAAAAGATTAAAAAAAAGTAGGCATTGCCATGTTTTTGTGGGGTCTAGTTAATAAAAGGCGAAGAGAGTGGTTTGAGGGAATATTATTCGTCAGTTAAGAGAGGGAGTGAAAGCAATTACTCAGAGAAATCAGGCGGAAACCACCCCGATTGTAAAATCTAGAGCTTTTCTATAGTTATTTGTAGTATATGGAAGGGTCGCAGTTCTTTTGTAAAGATAGGCCGCTGTGTCAAACATGTTCACAACAACTCTTGGACACAAGTTCATTGCTTTTCGCCGGTTGTCATCAATCAACAAAACTGTTTATTGCGCATTGAATTAGTCACGCGTAACCATTATTACAACACTTATTCATTTACATTCAATTAGGAATGTAAAATTTCAGAAACATTCTCTGATATAGAGATTAGAACATCTAAGTTTAAAGTTGTCAGATTTAAAGTTGAAGTCGTGTCAAATTTTTATAATCAGATTTTTTATACACTTTAGCAACCCAAGTAGCCTACGTATAAGAAAACTAGGATGTTTTTAAAAAACGTATAATGGTTCTTTTAAACACCATCCTTTTAAATAAAATTAAATTCCTTCATGTTCTAACAAATGTTTGTTTGCCATTCGCATTGTAAAGAATACTTCTTGATATTCCAGCGAGTTATTTTCGACAGCATTCAAAAATATTTTTCAGGTAGTAATAATTTGATATTCTACCGTCAAATACTTTTCTATTCAATAAAAATTACTTTTCTTTTTTTTTTCAAAACAAAGAAACTTTTTATAAATCTTGTTCCAAATTTCAAGTGCTTCTAATTCTCTTCTATTATTATTTATGAGAGAACCTTGAGTAACTTGTTGCAAAACATAAAATTTACTTGTAGTTTAAATTTAAAATTAACTGAGATCAAATTTAATTAGCTTCAAATAAATTCATTCTATAAATTTGGTTTTAAAAAGTTCTGTTATTTTGCATATATTTACATATATATCGTCGAAAGATAAGCTAGCAGCCAAAAATCGAGATAATCGACCTTAATATTATATCAGACGTAGATGTTATCAGATCTTTTGATTCTGGTATAAGGTACGTATAACATCAATATTTTAGATCATCACTAATACCACTAATTTAGACAACAGTATTTTTTGTAGCCTTCAGTGATTTAGAATAAAACTAATTCTTACAAATATCCTACAAATATATTGTTATAAATAAATTGAAAATATAAATACAAATATATTCTTACAGATTTGTAAATTATTATTTATTATACTTTTAGATACTATCTAACAAGAAGTAGAAGATAAGCATGGTATAGATAACCAAAGTTGAGTTAAATCTTACATTAGTTTACAAATTTTATGTGATTTGTGCTTATTTCAATATGCTGCTGTAACAGAAAAATTTACCACTTTAACAGAAATTAAAATATCTCATAATTTAACCATAACTATGTAAATATTATTCACTAAGTACAATTTTTTTTTAATTTTATGATGTTTGACACATTTTTATGAACCATAATCTTAGAATAAGGTCGTATATCTGTCCTGTGGACTCTCATGCATAGAATAAAAACATTAAAATATCCCTTTAAGTTCAGTTTTAAAGTTTAAAGGAAATTTTAAAGAGAAGGGCGTCAAAATTTACTCAAATCCATATTTTGATTATTTAAAAATGAATGAAGAGAATCAAATCGAAAAGAATATCTTCTTAAAATACAATCTACTAGTTATTAATAACAGAAAAACATTCTGAAGTTCAGATATAAATTTAATATTATGCATTGAAATAAATATAAGAAAAAAAATAAAGGAGAAATTTACTTTTTTTTCTTCTTAAGACCCATAAAAGTAGCTGATAAAAGCTTTAAATTTCCAAAAAGCTTTGATTAAGAATAAAATGTTACTAAATCACACAAGTTAAATAGAGATTAACAGTATAAATTTAAAATTTTACATAAACATTTAGAAAAATTGATCTGTCAACTAAAATTTGATGTAAATTGAACAATTTCTTCTGGCTTTAGAAGACATTAAAATATGATATCGGCTCTTAAGGTATGAAAGTTAATCACCTTCTTCTTCAGATTTATAATCCCTAAACAAATGTAACAAAAGATTGATTTAGTTATTGATAAACTGAATAAAACAAGCTTAATGTTGGCAATAAAAGAAATAGGAAAAACGTTCTCTAGAGATTTATCCTCTACTTCTGTACATAATTTTAAATGTTTAGAAAGTCAGTCTGTTTGCAATATCTTCTTATCTCGTTTGTATAAAATTATATTTGTGCGCATTGTATTTGTATAAGTTTACCATCATCTAAATAATTCCACAAATTCTACTGCCATCTCTAATAGTGAATTTGCTACTATGTTAACAGAATTTTTTTTTTTTTTGTTAGCTTTACACTTTAAATAAAGATACATTTAAATATTTCAGGTGCAACCCGGATGGAGAGTTGGCATTTCCTCCGTTCAGTAGCCCCTGCGGATCAGGTGCTGGCCCCGGAATGGCATCATATCTTAAATCAGCGGCTCCTTACTCGGTCAACGGAATCGGTTTGGCAATGGATTCCTTACATTCATCGATGGGTTATCCAGCAGGTAAGTAAACTAAGCCGATATAATAATCATTGATTGAGTTATTACATTCATTATAAAACTAATTTTATAACAAAATTCTCTACATTAGTTATATATTTTAATCACACCTGTTTAATTTAAAAAAGTTTTTTTATAAATACAGATGTCTGATACAAATTTTCGGTTCTTATACGAAATATATTAAGCTCTTCTTCTCGTTCAACAAACATTTTTTTCAGAATATTTTGAACATCAATGAATTCATTTCAAAGAATTAAATGCAAAATTAATTACATAGGTATTTTAATAATATAAAAGATTTACATATATAACGATAGAGTACCACATTTTTAGAAATTATAATGTAATTTTAAAGCATTGCAGCCTATAGTGATAGGTAGCGAAAATGACGTTATATTTTTAACAGAACGTGAAAGAGAATTAAAATCTGTTTTTTACTGTCATCAGTCTTTTGACTTACGACGAAAAGACTCTGTAGTCTTATATGTTCTCACTATTTCTTTTAAATTCTTTATGTTTGCTAATCCTTAATGATTCGCTTTTTATATTCTTACCTTTTTATCTTTAATACGTTTGTATCTAAAACTTTCTTCTTTTTTTAGAAAATTAATTAACCCTTTTTACATACATGTAAATTAACCCTTCATATATGGACTACCGATTCAGTTCGTCTAGTACCAATCTGCTTTAGGCTTTTCTTTTCCCTCAAAATTGTCTCATTACCTCTTTATTTAAATGTCAACGCACTCAAATTTTTACTTTTTTCTTAATACCATGTTCTTAAAGCCTCTATCCTTTCTTTTTGTTTCCCTACTGACCCCATATTTCGCAGTCGTAAATCTTTACATTCCATACAAATTTACTAAATAGCCTCTTTTTATTTATTTATTTTTTTGTTTGTTCAACCTCCGGAACCACCGTTAAGGTGTATCTTCAGAGAGATGAGATGAATGAATTGTAGCGTGTGTGAAGAATGCCATGCATGACCGGCCTTAACGATACCACTCGGCCACGGAAGCCGGCTACTATTTAACCTCTAAAATGTGTTATCATATCTTTTTGCTGCATACTTCCCCTTTACTATCTTAAGTGAAGCATACCGGGCTGGTTTAGCGGATAACGCGGCATTGTAAACCAGCTTATTTTGAAGTCGAGAGTTCTAAGGTTCAAATCATAGTACAGGTAGTAAGTTACTTTTACATGGATTTGAATACTTGATCGTGAATATCGGTGTTCTTTGGTGGTTGGGTTTCAATTAACCCCACTTCTTAGATGTGGTTGACCTGAGATTGTAAAAGACTACATACACTTCATTCGATTTCATACATATACATATCATCCTCATTCATCCTCTGATATTACATCAGAGGATGATTTCTGACGGTAGTTCCTGAGACTAAACAGTAAAGTACAGAAAAAAAAGAGAGAGAGTTCTCCACTGTAAATACAGAAACTATTTTTATAAATAATAAAGTTTGCCGAAATTAACTAAAAATGTAAGAATTTTGAAATTTATTAAAAACTAAATGTATCAAAAAGTGGCAGATTTTAGCTAAGCATTAAACGAAATAAAATTTTCAACATAAAAAAACAAAAGAGTTAAACATTTTAGAAAAATTAAAAAATCAAAATTTAAACAAAAATTTGAATAAAACAATTTATTACACTTAATTAAAGCTATTTAAACATTAATTTTATTTAAATTTGTTCTAAACATAGATTAAAACCTATGAACTACATGAAATTTCTTCTTTGTTTCACCAGTAGAACATGTCCTGAAGTTTTGTTACATTCTTTGTGAATCATTCAGTCTATATATGAATTTTTATATATGTTTAGCTTCTCGTATATTTGTTCATGTATGTAATTATATTCGTAAATGCACTAGTACGTAGGTAAATAAATACTGTAATCTTTCTTTAGTTTTTTTCATCGCAACCGATAGACGCAATTAAATTTTTTACATTTATTAGCTCTGAAGTTTACTGCAGCAGTCATAGATTTATAGAAATTTACATTAGATAATGGATCACAGTATTGTGTTAAAGAAGACATGTTTATGTTGAATGTGTTGCTCAGTTTGATTGAATATTTAGGTTAGTATCCTGAATATTGTGAATTATGAGGTGGTGTATTTTTACTTTTAGCTATTGTTATACAAATGTAAACTAAGCTTTTACTTTTTGCCGACCTCCGTGGCACGAGTGGTAGCTGCTCGGCCTTTCATCCGGAGGTCTCGGGTTCGAATTCCGGTCAGGCATGGCATTTTCACACGCTACAAAAAGTTGTCATTCATCTCTCTTCCTCTGAAGCAATACCTAACGGTGGTCTCAGAGACAAAAAAAAAGAAAGAAAAGAGATACAGAAACAAACTAAAAGCTTTTTAGTTCTTTCTTAGTTTTCAGTTTAGTTACTTTTTAGCTTATAGTATCTCTATAAGTTTCAAATTCAGTAATAATGTTTACATTTTGTAAACAATTTCAAAACAAGTGAACATTTTAATTTATTGAGAAAATTTTTTTTTTATTATGTAGTCAATTATTTTTACTCTAACTTATTATTACTGATAATTTCTTTTTTTTTGTTCCTTTACCTCCGGGCCAGGCCTACAATGAAGCATAGCACAGCCCGGGGGGGGGGCACTTATCCACTTTAATGGCCTCCCCATTACTGACAAATGCCTAGTGATTATCTTCACTGGTTAATACGATTTAATAGGTTTATTCCCTATGCCAAAAATTTTTGATACCAAAATGAAAATATTTACTTAAGTAGTTGAGTTTTCTTAAAAAAAAAAAAAAAAAACAAAAGAAGTAATGTAAAAAAAAAATATTTTATTTTGCTTTTAGTTATAATGTTTTCTTTATCGACTACTGCCATTATTCTCCCAGAAATAAATAAACTTTTTATAAATACTTTCTCCCTTTAAACTTTAAAGAATTATAATTAAATGTAATAGTTCATTTATACCTAAAAATAAAAAAAAAAAAAAAAAAAATAATAAAAATAAAGAAATAATAAACTAATCGAAAACTATAAATAGAAGTTAACAACACAAGTAAAGAAAAACAAAAAATTAATATAATAACATACAATAATATATTACGATTATATATATTCGGATATATATATATATATATATATAATACAGGTTTTATTTTATGATTATGACGTAATATATAAATAATTATACATTATAGTATATTAATAATATATAAAGATATTGTTATTCTATAACCTTTAATTAATTTTTTTAATTAAAAATAAATTGTGATGTACCATTTAACTTAATTTATTATGCGTAACCGGTAAGAAGTAAAAAAAAAAATCATGTTTTGGAAATTATTTTCAGTTTGTTTTGTAATATCTTCGAGTCATTTGATATGAGATTCATAACAGTTTGTTAAATAAATTTTTTATGATTTTTTAAAAAAGTTCTTCACAGCTGTTTTACAAACAAAGATGCTCAAATTTTCCAGTAAGACTGGCAAATTCACCAATAAAAACTGTTCTTACTCAAACAAAAGTCTCTCTCAATGTCTGTTCTTCAAACTATAAAGCTAACATTTCAAAGTTTATCTAATAAAGATTTGTTGAAAAAATATGTCTCCACGAACAGACCCAGAACTCCAACGAGTCTCTCAACCACATAATTTGGAACCAGTTGCCAAAAAATGTTTTTGTGGGAAACGAAATACTTGAGTTTGGAGTTCATGATACAGTGTCAATATTTTATAATGAAAACTAGCTAATGTGAAGTTCTGTAGCATCTTTGAATCAATTAGATTCTTAATATCGTAAAAAATTTTAAATAGATTGACTTGGAACGGATAACCAAAGGGGAAAAAAACAGTTTAAGAAAATTCAGAAAAAGGCAAGATAGACAAGCAGAAATAAAAAGCTAAAGCTAGAAGATTAGGAAGCTAAAACTAATGACCCAGATTATGAACCTGGGCAATTTTTATACAGTAACTTAAAAAAAAATACTTGTTTTTGTAATTTTTAAATTCCGTTTTTCAAAAATTATATTTTTCTATATTTGTAACCTATTATCTTAGGAATCACTGAAGATAAGAACTTGAATTTTTTTTCATTATTCTATATGTACATATCTTTCAATACATTTCAAATGATAAAGATGTGTGAACAATTATCTGTTAAAAAGAATAATTCCTAAAAAATTTGAAAAAAATTATTATTAATTTATATTTCATTAGGAAAGTAGTTATAATTCTAGATGCATCTAATCTACTTAAAACATCAATTACCCAGAAAAGATTTTATGCCTGCAGCACTAATAATTCCTGAGATAATGGGTCTTCAGCATAGATAATATTAACATAGCAAAGGATAGGCGGTTATTTTTTTTTTTTTTTACCTCCTGTAATACCTAACGGAATCACCGTTAGGTATTACATCAGAAGATGAAGATGAATTTTGTGTAGCGTTTGTGAAAATGCCATTCCTGACAGGGATTCAAACCTGGAACCACCGGATGAAAGGCTGAGAAGCTACCACTCGCGTCACGGAAGCCGGCTAAGCGGTTACAAGTGTCCATAAGCAAACAAACCTAAATATTTTCTTTTATGTTTATCTTTTCTATTCTTATTTATAAATTGTTATTTTTATTTAAAATAAAAAAGGGATTTTAATTATCTAAATAATTTTTTTTTTTATATATGTCAAATAACTTATTCAATTAAATGATTTACACAGAATTTTCAGTTAGATTACAACTTAACATACATATAAAGAATTTGTATTTTAATTATTTATAATTTATCAAGTGAAATATTTTTTTAAACTAAAATCTTTTTATAAGAATTATAAAACTAAAATCAACATTAAAATATGAAAAAAAATATATATATAATAATCTAAACAGTATAAGATTTTGTGTACTATAATATTAGATAAAAAATAAAGTGAGAATAATTTCATTAATAGTAATTTAAACTTGACAACAATGTAGTATTGACAACTATGTACATAGCAAGAAAAGTTTAATTCTACTGAGGTAAATTGTAACAATAGAAAGCAGCCCAGTTTGAAATTTGATATGTAACAGTCGGATGAAGCCCCATGAGTGACAAAGAACCTGAACTTCAGGCACGCAACATATTTAAAAGAAGTCTAGCAATGCAACTAAACGCTATTTTCTACGGTTGAAGTAATAATAATAATAATAAATATATATATATATATATTATTATACATATATATGAGTGAGAGATTAAGAAAGAGGGATAATGTGATAGATAAGGAGAGAACAGAACATAATTATTCTGAACATTACTAAGAACAAGTATCACGTTGAATTTAATTAATTATAATACTGAGGATTTGATTTTCATAGAATGCAATTCAATCTCTACATCTCAAGCACCATAAATAGATAAAAGGAAAGGTTACTGTTTCAGCTTCTTAATCCATTTTGAATCTTGTCAAATGATATAAAATTATTTTATATTACTACTAATAATAGTAAAATATTCAGTTATTTTCTATCAACTTTAAATTATAATCGATTAAATGTTATATCCATTTAATAATTTAAAAATATAAAATAGTGATTGTGTTTTTTTTTTTATTACTGAAGGGTCGAATGATATATATAATTTTGAAAAGATACCCCTTAAATATTTTCACTTATAGCTTTCAAAGTTCATGAATTTGTATCAATAAACTATAATAATATAATTGACGGAAAATAAATTATGAATACATATCTTTAAATGGTTATTAATATAAAAAAGACAAATAATTATCAACTTTTTTAAAACCTTCTATATATATATATATACATACTCGTATATTATTGTATGTATTAACACACTCATATACAGAGTGTACCAAAACTTTACGGCAATCTCTCGGAAACGGATTCTATATCTAAAAATAAGAAAAAAGTTTCCAGTAAACATATGTCTGAAAACGTTTTGTTAGCGAG
>JAAAKQ030208524.1:0-11693 GCA_010016005.3 Zanna intricata | reverse complement strand
GTTGTAAAAGTTAAACTGATAAAATTTGAATAATCTAGCTGAACGAAAAGTTATTTTAATATTTTGATAGTGAAGAATAAAATGGTTTTTCTCGTTGATTTCATATCTGAAAGAAAGAACATTAAGTTAATGCCTAAATAAATTCATCTAGATCCCTGAATATGTCATCTGAAAAGTTAAAAAAGCGGATGTGTTGCTTATACCAAATCTTTCAAGATACTTCCCAGTGTTTGTCATGTTATCAGTTATTGGTACTACACCTCTTCGTATTACATATTGTATTTTACCAAAAGGTACGTATAATTACCATATTTTTGTAAGAAGAATACACTTAAAAATATCATGATTTAAATGGTGAACACCAAAATATGAAAAATAAAAATGCAATCAATATTTATGTTATTGTATTTTAATATTTTAGACCTGAACAGATTCCATTTGTAAGTTTTATAAATATCAAACATTCTTCTGTTGTAGCTGAACAATAACGATAAACATTTATTCTTCCTTATTGACTATTTACATTTATTTTTTCAAGATAATTATTGAAAGCGGTACACCCGTAAAAAGAAATTCTAATGCTACAAAACTGAAATTGTACGTAAGGTTTAGTCTGTGGAACTCTTAAACCAGAATGAGTTATCTAATGTTCCTTCCGATACAATTCTGTACAATTGTAAAATGATACTAAGTTAAGCCCTATAATCCAAAATTTTTATGTAATGTTGATTTGATAAAAATCGAAAAATATTTTACTTTAATACTTTAATTTTTTTTTGTAATGTTTTAACTGCTATAATCTCATACAGCCTGTTTTGTACACGGTGCTCAGGAAAGATTGTAAAAAAATTGTAACTCCTCACTTTTTTTATTAGCTTGAATCCTATTTCTTACTCTTGAGAATTGCTATGTCGTTTTCGAGAGGGTTATTACCGAATTTTACTTAACTACTCTATAATTACTACATCAGCTAAAAAAGAAAAAAAATATATATATATATATATATATATATAATCCAAACCTGTAGTAGTCCAAACCTGACAGTTAAAATTTTCAACGGAAAATTCAGATGTTTAAGCTATTGAAATATGATTCTAATGTTCTTTCGCAAAAAAAAAACCCCGTTAATATAAACAAATAGTTCGTGTGTTTGTAAACTGCATTTTTGGCAGCATTTTCGTATCAACTCGGCAAAGGAAATATGTAACTGCTGCGTTATTTCAGACCAAGACAATTTATAAGTAATGTAATATCTTTAATAAGTTTAACAACTAGATCTAGTATACTGTCGCGTGTTCGCGGTTCGATCAGGATCTTGAGAGATGACAATTCAGAATGATTATATAATTACAGTTTTTTTAGTTTAAATACATTTTATAGTAATAATAAAGATAACAGTAATAAAACAGTTTATTAAAAATAGTAACTTAATCATATTAATCACAACCACAATCGGAATCACAAAATCAGAATAATAGAGAATTACAGTAATAGTAAACAGTAATAATATTACTACTCAATAACAAACAAGTAATAAAAAATGTCAATAAACAGAGATTACATATAAAACAGAATTTAAGATAACCGTCAGGATTTATTTACAGATAGATAAATGGAATGGAAAAACAAAATTTATTACCGTAGCGTAACCGCTAGTCTTAAACTTCTAAACCACTAGGCCTTGCATTAATAATAATACAATAGATAGGACAAGCATATGTTCGTTTACTCCTAATACCTTTCTGTTACAAATAAAACCACCCTAATAGTATGTGAATGAAATTTAGTATATTATTTCTTTCACTTTATATTCTTACAGTAACTTACCAATAGTATTTTTTTTGTCTACTTGTATTACTAGTGGCGTCACCTTCATCGTATCGAACTTAATTCACATTGGTAATTCGCGCTGCACTGTCCTCCCCGGAAGATGCTCTCACTAACCGAGTCTCGCAGACTGTCCTTGCTGGACTGACGTCGTAACGTCTCGTTGAACTGGTTCGCAGAACACCTTATTAACTGGTCTTCCAGGACGTATTTATATGCCTATCTTCTTTACCTGCCGGACCCTACTCGAATTGTGAGACGATCGACTGAGCTCTTTCGTTCTCATGAATTCGTTAACTTGGTCCGGTAACTCTTCTTACGGTACAAAAATTTATTCATTGTGTGTCAGAAGGCAGTATTATAAAAGACGATTGTTAAGCGGACTTGTTACCTATACTAAAAGGGTTCCTTTTACTCTCTTTCTGGATTCCTCCAATTATTATATTTTCTACTACTTTCATAATAATTGGTAGGAATCCGTTACTCAGGTCCGATTTACTGGTTTCCATTACAATATATTTGTTGTGGTTCAATGTTGTAAAATAATCTTCCACTGTACTGTATTTACGTGCCAGTTGTGATACTGAGTTAGTGAATCCGATAACATTTATTATGCGGGCATAAAATGAGTTTGTTTACCTTCAGCTGTCTCGGTTGAATGAATATACAGAAGTACTGCGATAAAAATGCTGACTTAAGTAATACGGGATAACTTATGTCTCTGACAGGTTTTAATTCGGAGTTTTAGCTTCCTGGGCTCATTGCCAGAGGTGACTTTTAGTCGGTTTGTACCGGTTCAAGCTAACCGGTTATCGTGGGTGTTTTAACGAATTAAATATTGGGAAACAATGGAAGAGAGCAATGGATATGTATTTTCATTCAAATTTTTCAGGAGTCTAACAGTCAATCGAATCGTTAGCTGCCTTCTGCAGTTTGATTAAGGCAGAAGGTATCAACAGCATTCTACTGATTTATTATCACCGATTTCTTCAAAAATTTCTTGCATTGATTCCTCACAACTGTCATTAAAATTAATTAATGTATTAACTATACAGTCTATAGAGGGTAAAAAAATAGTATAATTATTTCTACCAATTTATAATTATAATACGAATATATTCTTATCAGATCACAGGAACTCTAATCAAATTTACATGGTTACATTTTTCTTCTGTGATTAGTTGGCAGTATGCCGCAAATTGTGAATTACGAATTTGTTTACCTTCCCGCGTATATATTTTCACTTCACTCTAATCGAACCTTTTCTATTAAACGTTTTGAATGTACTTTATACAAAAACATTTTCTTTTCTTACGGCTCCAGCTCGGTTACTAATTTTTTTTTTAATGGGCCTTAGGTGTTCTCACCCAGAATCAGATGAATACCAGTGCTGTAAACATATTTAATAATGATGCTGTTCTTTTCCCTTTATCTGAAACTTTCTCAGTACGGCTTGTGACCAGAAATAATTATTTTATTTTTGTAATTTAATACTCGTATTTATAACAAACTGAGTTCAACGATCTTGATCGAAGACCTTCGTCGACGTTCGTTATTTTTAGATTTATTGACTGGGATTTTTATCTATTTAACTTTTAATTTTCATTTTCATTATCATTCATCATTAATTAATGACCCTAGAAAACTGAAAAGCTTTTTGCTTCTGATTATTGAAGCTTAACTTTTAATAAATTGTAAGTTTTTATAAAATATAATTATACTTTTGAAGAGGTTACTTTTAAAGATTGATTCGTTTCAGTATCATTGTACGATTTCTAAGCTCTATATATCATTCATCTGCAACCTTAAGACGATGTATTAAATAATATTACATTCTTGTTAGTATGTTTGAAGTAGGTCCTTTTGGCGATTTATTTTCGACAGCTGTGCGAAAAAGTTAAAGAAGAACCAAACCATTCCCGTAAGTTTCTCAGTAATGAAATCCTATATTTTCATCTTGCTGACCTACTGCTTAAATTCTTCTCTTGTATGATTAGTTCATTCTGTTGTACTAATCCGTTCAACTAATATACCAAAATTAGTCGCAATTTATTTTTGAATTGTTCCAGTAATTTTTTCGTACTTGTTCCTTTAACAGTCCATTATTTATATTATTATAAAAGCTGAATTCAAGATATCACTATTCAAGAGTAAGTTACTTGAATAGTAAATAAAGAAGAAAAAACAAACAAATTATTATGTTCTTTAATAGTTTGTGGGGTATATTCGGACTTACTTGATAAATTAAATACTGTAGTTGTAGCTGTATGTACATATCCTAATTATTAACTTATAGATTTATGAAATGGTTGAGTTGGTTTGGTACAAAAAAAAAAAACCAGACATCTGGTTGTTTTAAAATACTTGCTTCCCAATTATTAATATAAGGAATTAATTACTCTTTTTGTTAGTGGGTATTACGTTACCAAATTTTTGTGTAATATCTGATTGAAATATGGTAAACTGAAACTTGTGTGGTAAATTGTAACTTGGTTCAACATTCCATAAAACTTTTTTTTTAAATGTAAATATATTTAATTTCAAGTTTAAACTTACCTTTACAATTTACAAAATATTATGATAAAATTACTCCAATATTAGACGTTATTATCCTATATTAGATTTTTGAAATAGAAGGATTTTCAGTTTATAATTTTTCATTAATTTTGTTTTAGCTATTCTTATTAATTTGTATCATAAAAATTGTCGATCGATTTTAAATTAAGAATCTTCGTATCTGTTGAAAAAGTTTCAACCGCTTTAATAATTCATTCTTGAAACAATTGAACTTCTTTCTATGTGGGAAACTTGAAATATTCTTCCTATTATACGCATGGACTTGCAAAATTTACATAATCGTTGGAAATTATTTTATTGTTTGTAATTAGGATAAGATTAATCTTGGCAAAGATGAGCAAAATTTGGCATCTGTTCCATTTTAACTAAATTATCAAAATTATGAAATTCAATAATTTCCTTAGTTTAATATTATATTAATAAAAAAAAAAACGTCCCATGTATGTTTAATTAGTGAAGCTTTTACTTAAATTTATCAATTAACGAGTTAATAATTGTGATATTAGATAAATTCATATTTCAATAGAAAAATAACCTAGAATACACGCCATTTCTTACCAGCTTTTCAGGGAATTAACATTATTTTTGAAGACGTTTCTAATACCTCTCAAAAATAATACATAAAATTTATTTTAAAAAAGACCATTTTCTAGTAAAAAAGGAAAGTATTGGAAATTATTGAATGTGACTAAGAAAAGGTACCTGTATGTAAAAAATTTTTCTGTTGTTGGAATAAATTATTTGTTTGCTCCACATGAATTCTATTTTTATGCACAATTGTAAATATATTTTCTCCAAATAAAATCTCTAAAATTGAATTTTAGATAAAATAAACATTTTAAATTAGATAAAATAAAAAACACAAATTATTTGATGAGTCCTACCCAGATCAATTGCAGTCGTTGTCGGTCTTTTATTTAAGAATATTTTATATGTTGTTTCTAAGTGATATGTTAAGGTATTATTTTTCAATAATTTTTGTGTTAATTTTAAAACCATACATTTGTTAAAACGATAGCAGAAGCAATAAATAGTTTTTGTCCATCTCTATGAAAAACAATCTTGTTTTAGACGCATAAAGTGTTACGTTGAAACATTTTATTTTTAACACATTATTTTTTTATTAATTTTGAATAATTTTTTTTATTTATTGTTTTATGTGTTGCGCGCGTGCGCACGAGCACACGTGTATTTGTGTGTATATTATATGAAACACAATTTTTAAATTTCATTAGAATTATCGAAAACAGCAATACAAAATTAATCACTCTATACAATTTTTCTACAATCGCTATTTTCCCGCTTTGTCGTTCTCATTATCATTAAAAATTAAATTAAAAAAAATTATTTTTATTTATGTTTTTGATAAAAAATAAAGGAATATTTTTTTACGTTTTTTCTCTCATCATCGGTTTGCATTGATTGTATGTATGTATTCTTTATTTAGGGATGTTTGGTGTGCAGACCCTATTTGAAGTATCAGGATAGCAAGAAGTAGTGGTGAAGTCAGACCTATTGACCCAGGAAGTGTGACCTCCTTATACAGCTCTCTGCTTCTCTGCTCGGTCACTGTCTCACGTACCAGCCTTCCTTTGCCTTGCCTTTCCTTGCCTCCTGTTTTTTTTTTTTTCTTTTTTTAGCTTCTTGTTCATGTTTAACAGTGTGAGTATATGTATGGTGTTCTTGACGAATTACGGTTGTGGTTTGCCTTTTCACTTGTTTAATGTAATTGATTTACATGATTGGTTTTTATATTTATTATTACAGATTACTGTTTAATCCTTACAAAATATTGCTGTCTTGTTGCGAAAAGAATGGCTTGAATTAATTTTTTTTTTTTTTTATTACTCTAAATACAAAAAGATCTATATCATTTTATAACTTAGTATGAATTTTTTTTTTTTTTATTATTAAATTAATCTAACATTTAATTCAGAATCTATGTCTGTCATATTATATTATTCCTTCAATGCTGTGCAAAGATCGTTTAATTTCTGCGTATCGAAAAATTTGTTTTATTCCTTTAATTATTTGAGGCATTGCTCCAGCCTATATAATATTTACGATCCACAGCAGATTGTGAAATAATAACATAACTATGAAAGCTTACTAGAAAACTATCTCTCTACCTTTATATTTTTGCTAAAGTTTTCGAACACGTGTTATTTTGTTTCAATTCAACCATTCACAAAGAATTAAACACCTTCGAGATTATAGTTTTATTGTAGAACAGCATATTATTTTTAAAGGATTTTCTTCTAAAAAAATTACACGAAAAATCTTGCCTTAAAATTGCATTAATATGTTTAGACAGATTGCTTTACTGTTCTTATTTAGAACTAAGTCTAATTAACTAACTAAGTTTGTTAGACTTAGGCTTTTAAAATGTTCATCTTTTGGGGTTATTATGTTATTCTACTTTCTCTTCGCAATTATACGTTTATATCAGATAATACAGGTATTAACCTAAGGTACTATAGTGATGATACAGACAGTATTTTGGCCGAGGCTGAAGGAAAAGAAAATTTTTAATTTTAAAATGTTTTATTTTCCAATTATCTATTCCAAAAATTACTGATTACTTACTACTGTCTTACATATTACACTTCAAGACGTCTTTCCTTTGACTCTATCACCTCATTTATTCATTATATAATGATCTTCCGCTTTCCGGAACCACCGTTAGGTATCCTTCAGAAAATATGGTGAATGATTTGTAATCGCGGTCTCCTACGTAGGCGACGCGATCCCGCGGGCGACCTGAGCTGTGCGAGCGATTTGGTATATGTCCAACGTGCGCGCGTCTAGCGACAAGCGATCCGATGTCGGATCCAGCCGTCATCCGAACAACTTTCGCAAATTATTTCAAGGAACGCTCTATTATAACTGAGTAAACTAATGTTATAGACAGTAAAGGCTAAAATAATTACTGTACTAGTAATTGTTCTTTATGTGTCTAACAATTTATATATTTCAATAACTATTTTATTATGCAATTACTTATTATAATACTATTTATGATGATTATTTTAAATTCATAAAAAATTACCAAAGATTTACAAAAGAAGTTGTTAAATAAATACATTTATTCATCTTACATAAACTTGTATTTGGAACATTAAATTTGATTACCTTTTTCCTCTTCTCACTGCTTTCTTCTTATTTCCATTATTTAGATGTAATGACAATAGATTTACCGTACAAAAATATGTATGCGATTGTATACGCAGGCGGCAATTAATTCCAGTCAGCGTGATTGATTTACGTCCTGCTCCTCATACATTATTGTTTTAACATTTCATGCACTTGTAGCATGTATAAACAAATTTTAATTAATTTTTTTTTAAATTCACAGCACTGCAAACAGATAAACGAATAAAAGTACAGTCCATGTTAGTAGGCATGACATCAACATTTATTCTTGGGCGAGATAAAATAGAATTCTACTTAAGAAAAAAACCAAGGTTTGCTTTAAAAATATTAAAAAATACTTTTGTCTTGTTTTTATTTATAACTTCAAAGAAAAGCTCACTTATAGTTCGGTTGGAAAAGGGAAAGACCCTGCTCAAAAAAGTACTTAAAATATTAATTCAGTAAAAATTTCATTAAAAAGATATGTTTCTTTAATAAAGTAATATATTTGTTTATGTCGCTCCGTCGCTCCATTCGCTTCAAACGCTCTGGTTGCTCACGTAGGACAGTTCCATAAAAAAACTAACATTTGTTCTTATCGTGTCGCTTACGTAGGACGTGGCCTAACCTGTGTGAAAATGCCGTGCCTGACCGGGATTCGTACCCAGGACCTCCGGATGAATAGTGAAGACGCTGCGGCTCCGTAGCGATTGCACCACGGAGGCCTGCCTTTATTGGACTACCTACTCTAAAATTTATGTCAAATAACGCCCATATAAACTAATCTCAAAGACTTAATTTCATCAAGAGGAGTATCAGTCACTAACATTTTTTCCCCTATTTTATCATTTAGAAAGTGATTTAACCACGAAACTATGGAATTCAGATCAGAGGAATTTAATTTTTAAATAACAATCCTTCATTACATTTTCTAAATTTTAATCTATAATAAACTTCATGTATAGTAGTACTTATTTTTTGTTTTGTTTTGTTTATGATATCTTTTTACTTATTTATTGTTGATTTCTACTGAAGAATCAGTGGAACCTTTATGTACAACTGTTATTCAAGTTCCATTAATCACTTTTGGGTATGAAATAAATGTTGTATTAATTCGCACCTAATTAAAATTATGATAAATATAATGTTATAAAAATCTAACTTCTATTTTAAGATTTATAGACGCTTAATTTAAGATATTCTGTTGGCCTTACCATTTTTCAGATCTTTTTTTTTAAATGTTGAAGTTGATAAAACTTGTAAATACATATTTTTTTTTACATTTTTAATAACTTTTTAATATAAAGCAAACTTGTTTTGAGATTTGGTAATGAAACTCTCCTTCATGGATCAAGGGCTAATTTTTGTCTAATAAATTTTTAATTTCTGAGAAATCAAGAACTGTAACTTCTAAAACACTCGGAAGATAACGGACAGACTTAGGAACTGGCTTTTTATTTAACCTATACAATTATTATCTCTGGATAGCCAAATATGAAATTGTATTAATTAACCAGCATTGTAACATCAATTAATATATGTCATCGGTGTTGGGCATAAATTAAACAAAAGAGTGAGTTCATTTCATTGTTGTTAGCCTACTTGTTATGTAGAATAATTTATTTATATGCAATAATGCTGTGTGGTAGGAATAAAAATAATAAAATATTTAATTGTTTCTTTATGTTACACTCTATTGTGTCCTGGTAACGGTGTATTATATCACTGACAGGTTACTTCTTACCCGTAAATTGTTATTCTTTGTGATAATATTAAATTATACATAATGTAAATTCTTTTTTACTGTACTCTTATAAAATAAGCAATCTTTATTTTTTTAGTATAATATTTACCGAAACAGGTAAATAGAATATTCTGATTCTAATACTACCTAATACAGTAGGCGGTTAATTGAAGAAGTTAATGGTTAGCATTGATGATTTTTAAGCCCAAATAAGCTGATTTCGAAGTCGAGAGTTCTAAGGTTCAAATCCTAATAAAGGTAGTTATTTTTATACGGATTTGAATACTAGATCGTGGATACCGATGTTCTTTGGTGGTTATGTTTCAATTAACCACACTTTTCAGGAGCGGTTGACCTGAGATTATATTACACTTCATTCACATTCATACATATTATCCTCATTCATCCACTGTGAAGTAATACCTTACGGTAGTTCCAGAGGCTAAAATAGAAAAAGAGAGATGTTTTAAAAAAAGAGAGCATTGATGACTTAGAATAGGTTCAAATTTACGTAACATTCTTCAGTTATAAGGAACAGTCGGAATGCCTTTGTAAATAAATATAAATTTTTATTAAGGAATTTAATTGTCGACATTATCTTAATTACTAATTTATGTTAATTCGCTTAATTATGTCTTGTGTAAACCAAAATATATTCACATTATTTCCTTATAAAGATCTTTAAAATACCATTTATCATCTTATATTTTACGTTTCTTCAATAAATTATATAACTTCTTATATCCTATATTTAAGTGAACATTATGTTTTGATAAAACTAGTAATAAAATATTCCTAGTAAACATAAGAATGTTCTTTACTAGGTATAATTACGCACTAAGAGGGTAAAGATTGAGAGAAAGCTGTCAATTCTTCTCGTTTTGATTATGTAATAATTACGTAACATTATCAGAGATTATATTGATAATTTCTTTTACAACATCTTATCTTATAAAAATGAATGGATGCACAGTAGTTCACTTACCAGGATGTCAATTGTTTGTAGGAATACCGGGATGTTACTGTAATGGTAGATAAGCGTGAGCTACAACTGTAAAAGGTTTCCAGTATCACTCCTCTCCTCGTTATTTGATTGTAATTGTAAGTTTACCTTTCATCGTCTAATATCATAAACTATCCCTAATTGTACCTCTTCCTCTGCGTAAACGCAGGTGAAAATTATTTTAATTTATTTGAAATTTTATATACTCTATTATGTGATAATCTCTTTTTAGTTTCATGTGGATAATTTATATATTTCAATGTATCGATGTGTTATATTAATTAATCTTTAGAATTGAAAATATTATTATCGTGGTTACTCTGCTTGTTCATCTTTTGTGTTGAGATGTGGGAAAAACGTTGTGAGTAAAACAACATAAATTATATCTGTTTGGCAGAATAATAGATATATTTACTTATAAATTATATATATATATAAATTTTTGGATGATTTTAAGAGGCAGTTTGTGAAATTGTTCCTGTAATTTTGAGACTGGTTTTTTAAATGGTTTACTTTGAAATTTTTTTTTCAACTGAGATAACATCACGTTGATAATAATTATTTTACTTGAACTTTTAAAACCAAATACGAATTAGCTCTGTTAATAAATACTTCTTTTTTTTTTCTTCATCGCCGCTCTTCCCCGCCCCGAGACCGGGCCCGCAACTAAGCATAACTCAGTCTCGGGGGACTTGATCTTCCTTCCGATCAACTCTCTTCTTCTACATCATCTTCTACGTCGTTCGTCTACATCAACAGCCATTCTCTATATCCCATCGGACAGTCATTCCCGTTCGATTCTTGCGTCCAAAGAACCAGGGGGCAGGAGAGTCCCCGTGCTTCCTCACCGTCTATAAATACTGTTTTTATAAAAACACACGACTTAAAGAGATACATTAAATTGTTGTTTACATAAATTGTATTATGTGATATTTACATATTATTCTCTCATATGGGTATGTAAAACACTTGGAGTACAAGAGGCATAAGTCAGAGCAAGTTTCCCTGAGAGTTATGGTGTTTACCGTATAGGTAGTCTTCCTGAAATAGATTTGTCAGCCTGAATGGCACCGATGTTTTGGTTGGATGACAATGATGATGATAAGTTTTAAGGTGATAAAGGCATGATAAATTAGTCACGCATTATTTGTAATTATGACGAAAGATGCTAGTTATTCATGTGAATGGCTGGATTATTTTTCAGTTTTAATTTAAATCGTATTCTAGTAGACTGAAACTATTCGGTGATGGCATCTAAAAAACATCATAGAATTTGCTTACTTAGTGGAACCCATCGGGTTGGTCTAGTAGTTTTTTTTCTACCTCCGGAACTACCGTTAGGTTATATCTTCAAAGGATGAGATGAACGAATTGTAGCGTGTGTGAAAAATGCCATGCCTGACCGGGATT
>JAAAKQ030208480.1:0-11696 GCA_010016005.3 Zanna intricata | reverse complement strand
CTGTCCCAAAGTGATGGTTCACCGCATTCAACAAGCAAGCTTACGATAGGGCTTGATTTAAAGGCACCTGTGGCAAGAATGATGTACAGCATCCAGCATTTTAAGTACGGTATAACGCGTTGAAGAGTAGGCGATACAAGTGTAATCTAGACGGGAACGAACTAAAGAATAATAATACCGCATCCTACTTCACCGATCGGCTCCCCAGTTTTTGTTGCTAAGTACTCGAAGCATATCTAGAAGTTTAAAACATTTTACTTTTAATTCTTTGATTTGTTTGACCCACGTAAGATGACTATTAAAAACTAAACCTAGGAATCTGTTATCAGGAGAGACAGTATTCAGTTCTCCGTTTAGTAATATTTGCGGAATGGAAGGGTCCCTGAGCCAGAAAAGACTACACATTTAGTTTTCTCGGGTGAAAAGATGAAGCCGGTAACCTTAGACCAATCTTCAATGCGAGATATTGTGTTTTGTAGTAATCTCTCTGCTGTGGCTGTTGAACGGGACGTAATATTTATCGCAAAATCATCAAGTAACGAACATGAAACTGGTGGCTGCACACATTTGATGGCTATGGAAAAGAGAATCTCCAACCCGAATCCGGAACGTTCGATCATTCAAGAAACCCTTAATAAAAGCAAGTATATTGCCCTTGATTCCCCATTCTTTAAGGATGTTGAGAATACCGCGCCGCCATGCTGTATCAAACGCCGAGATGGTATCCACGTATTTCCTCCATGACTTGCTCCTAGATTCTAAGAATACCCGACGACATTCCGCTCTCGCTTTGCGATACAAATCTAGATGTTCACTGGTTGGCCTGCGGTTAAATTTCCGAAGTGCCTGCTGTCTTTCCTAATGGCGTGTTGGCAATCATCATTCCACCACGGAACGGAAGGAGGTCTGGGGTTTCCCGATGTTTGTGGAATATACCTATTAGCATTCTCAAGTATGAGAGACGTAAAGGAGGAAAGTTCATCAAGTGGTCAGCACCATCATCATACTGTGATGGGAAGGCATTGTGATAACCTTTCCAATCTGCCTTTTCGACAATCCATCTCCGTGGTCTTGTATTCAACGTAAGTTTGACCTCAAAGCCTATCATGATTGGCCTGTGGTCGCTACCAAATATTTCGTCACAAGCAGACCAATTAAGCCGAGGGAACAAATCTGGTGAGCAGAAGGAAAGATCGATGTTTGACAGTGTTCCAGTCGATGAGGACATGAATCTATATGATCCATCATTCAGTAAACAAAGGTCCAAGTCTTGACTCACTCTATTTATCATATTTCCTCGAGTGGAGCACAGATTTGAGCTCCAGGAAATATGGTGGGCACTGAAGTCGCCTACTATTAACTATTAGAATTTGGGCGAGGAGATTTTATATTTCTAGAGTACTAAAATCAGAGTTGGGTGAGAGATACAGATTGTAAATATGCAATTTAAACGGGACGGTGGTTTTAACAGCAATAGCAGGAATAGGTGTAGCCAATGGTATTTTACTAGCTGTGACCTCATTTCGTATGAAAATGGCGACACCACCACTCTCTCTGCTATCTAACGCGCAGTCGTATCTCTCACTGATGTAACCTCTGAATGTAATCACATCTTTTGCTAATAGATGTGTTCCTTGGAAGCACATGATTAACGGATCATGTGCGTGCATCAATACTCTAACATCTTCTATGCGGGACCGAAGACCTCTAACAACCCAGTGAATGATACTCATAAATAAATTAGATGAAGAAAAAAAGATAAATATATGATAAAGTTAGTTATAGGTGAGACGGTTTTTCTTTTTTGATTTTGAGGAAATCGGATGCCCTGGGATCGGGCGGTTCCAGTACACGTGGAACCATATTCTCCAGTACACGTGGTGTTGGAAGTGGTGATTTAGATAGCTGGGAAGATGACATTTCACAGGAGGTTGCTGTATGTGCTCCTTTAACAGGGAGCTTATTTAGTGGCTTACCACCTGATGTATTTACTCCTGTCCGTGTAGGCAAACCTTTTAGAACAGGAGATTTGAGAGGAATCCCACTGTTTGATTCGCTACCTGCAATCAGGTGCTTGTTGTTCGCTTTAGACAGCTCTGATATAGTGGCTGTGAGTGAGGCAACTTGATCAGATAACATCTGAACAAATTTTTTCAGCTCGTTGCAGGATCCGCACTGTTGACTGCCTATATTTGTGGGAGCCTGATTTGATGCAGCTGCCTTTTATCTTCTCTGGAGGAAGCGGAAGATTAAAAGTTAAAATAAGGGAAGGTATAGTTTCTTCTATTCCGTTCTCCCGTTTCATTATTCGTTTCACCTCAACAACGTTCTGGCTACAAAGTTCATCAGTTATTTCCATCTCCATAAGGTCTCGGCAAAAAATAACTCCCCGACTGGTATTAAGTGATTTGTGGCATACAGCACTTATGTTTATGCCACCCATATTCCTGAGACGTAATAGGGAGCGACTCTGTACATCGTTCAGTGTTTCTACCAGAATTGTTATGTCTCGTAATTTTCTGATGTTTTTCGGAGAGCCAATTAAACCGGTTACACATTTATTAATTAATAAAGGGGAGACCTTATGGAGAGAGCCACACTCTTGATTATTCTGTAGAACAACGAAACGAATGTTTTTGTAATTTACAGTGGATGTATTGCAATTTAATGTGCTTCCTTCTACAGAACAATTATCCTCGTCAGACAAAGCTGAGCGAGGCCTTTTTACAAGACTTTTTTCGGTAGTTTTTTCAGATGGACCACCAACCATCATATTTGTGATTTGTGAGGTACTAATTGTGTTCCCACGAGTACCGGCGATATAACGGACCACTCCAGCAGAGCGATCTGAGAAATCCCTATCGATTAAAAATAGCTGTAAAATTATTTTACGACATTCCTGGCTAATAATAATGAAAATTAAAATAATTAGTGCCAAAAAAAGGATTTTTAGAGGCGGGGCATAGATTTTAAGAAATATTTTCTAAAGATATTCATATTTAGGTTAAGATTAGCAAATTCGCCCTAAGTAAAATTTTTTCTAAATCTAAGGACTGCCCCGCTCTTGGGGGGGGGGGGCAGAACTAAGGCCACCCTGGAACTTAGAGATGAAGGGGGAAATTGGCCACTCACAAGCGGCCAGTCGATGTGGCGTGAGCCGCATTGTCGGACTGTGTGGGAGTTCCTTGATGCGGTTGCTTTGTTCAATCAGTAGTTTTCTAAGGGAAAGGACTTCTACCGCGTTGCTGTAGGAAGCTACCCTCGAGACAAGACTGGCCACTGGAGATGGCCAGCCGTGGCTAACTGGACATGGCTGGAGTTAATTATAGCTCCAAGCGTTGTAATGTGGTGGACAGGTACGTTCTGGCATTCAACGACGTAAGCGTGACAGCGGATTTTAGTCCTTGGCGGAGTAAATTTTATATTTATGATAGTAATATATTTTATTATAGACGGGATGCGCCTACCCAATTTTAGTTAACATATGACAAGTGAACGGTGGGACACAGAAGTGTGTGGTGTGTTGCATCGCGCTTATTCCGTTCATGCTGTTAGGTTAGCTCTAGGAAACCGGTTCCTTAAATTATTCGAGGTTCAGTAGCCCTTCGTGGCGCACAGACCATTCGGTCCTACGCTTTAGGGCGACCGAAAGGGTTGGTAGTGGGAGTAATGTCAGTAAACCAGTCATACATAAAAAATCTAACAACCCCTTTTAATGAGGGGTAAAATAAGAAAAAGAAAATTTTAAAACGTTTTTCTGCATTTTAAGTCCGGGATCTGTAATTTTTTTTTAAAAATACGAGTATATACATTTCTTGGTAGCTCTATACCTGAAGTATAAACTTTCAACAAAATTTCGGAAAATATTTAAACAGAAGGGAAATAGAGCCAAAAAAAATAGAAAAAACACGTATCAATTTTAAGAGTTGGGAGTTGTTTTTTGAAAATTTTTTTGATTATTTATACGGGTATTGTAGGTATCATTTCTTTAATAAAAAGCTTCCTCCAAAATTCATCTGACGAAAATTGAATTTGATTTTTCACAATTTACCCACCACTCCCTAAACGAATTTTGAAAAAATTAATAAAATCAATGCCTCATATTTACAAATATTTTAACCGAATTTGAAGAAAATCGTTTCGGTCAATCCTAAGATATAAGCCCGAATGCGTGTGCGACACATGTACGTAAATGCATGTTTTTTTGCCTAGATGAACCTGTCGGACCCTGAAACGTAAAGATGTAAAAAATACACGATACCCCATTTTTGACACGATCACCATAATTTCTCCCTATTTGCCAGGAAAGTAAAAATCGTAATAAAAGAACTGCAATAGTCACAGAAACAACAAATAGATGATTAACCCCCATTTCTCGATTACGGAATAAACAAAGATTTTTTTTTATAGAGCGCTGATTAAAACATTCTTACTTTTAATGGGATTTACGCCCGTAGTGTTATGCATGTTAATTCGTCAAATTCACAAATTAATAATGGGTTCCGAAAATTCTAAAAAAAAATACGTTTTTTCAGAACTCCAATCTGAAATGGTAAAAAGTTTGAACATTTCTAATAATAAAATCGAATTAAATATTTAATTTACAACGTATTTTTATAAGTTTTATTGCTAGACAATTAGATAAAAGGTATAACATAACAAGAAAATAACATATTAATCTTTTCTTATGAGAAAAAATTATATTTTTTATGTCTATAAATGTAAATTTAATAATATTAAGTAACGAATAACACATGTTTAGGAATTGATTCGTGCATGAAATATTTTCCAAAGGACCTATCATACAAGTATACTAATATACGTTCGGCGTTCGGTCGAGTCGCTTAAAATGACAAATTTTAACAATTAAAATCATTTCAAAAATAAATATAAAAACGTTAAATAGATTTTACATTATATAATTTTTCTTCATTGTATCTTGCACTAACGCGTGCAAAGTAATCGGTTGATTTTCGGTTTTTTCTCTTCCAAAATTTATTTAAATCTTTAAGATTTCCAATTAAAATATTACTTAGTAATTATATTGCGAGTTATTAAGTTTGAAGTAGTATTTATATCAAGTGCAAACCGATATAATCTATTTATAATATTGAGAATTATTCAACGGTTTACATTTATCGTGTTTTTATCTTCTACTCGAACAAAATTCATCATCAAAATTCCAAGAAATGTTTTCATGAAAGTCGTTTTAAATTTTTTTTTCTTACCGTTGAAAATTTTGTGTGCGATTCATCCTGAATGAATAAATTACAGAAAAGTAGTCCCCTGGGTATTATAGAAAGAAATGATAGCGATTTTCGAAACTATGACAAATTGAATCGACTATGAAGTACTTCAAACTGCTACGAAATCTGTTTCAGATATCACTTCTTAATATTTTCGTTTTATTCTTAAAAATTTTTACAAAATCTTTCTTCGATATGAAAATCGCATTGAAATCAGTTCGCTCATCGGAAGTGAAAATCCTATTTTTTAATTAAAAACTTTTCCTATCGTACCGAACTGCAAATTGACAGGCATTGATTTCAGGCTATTTTTTTTTAAACGGATCCAGAATAAAAGAATAAACTGTTTTTTTTCTTGACAAACATATGTCCTTGTCACTGTTTTAAGTTTTGTAGAAGTAGCCTAGAGTTCTAGAACATGTTTCTAGAGGTTATTAATCCACAAAATGGCGTTAAAGTACTTACATCGTTTCCATATTGTACAATTGTACACGAACACACAGAAATCAATATAATGAAATTTAAATACAGGAAATATAAAATATAATTAAATCTAAGAAATTGATTATTATACAAAGTTATTTCATAAAGTAAAGCTCTAAATTAGCATAATAACTTATTATAAGAAAAATGATATTAAATGCGATATTTGTGCGGTGCACAAATTGCTTTTTATGGGGAGGACGTTTTACGGCTTATACGGTGCGCTAAGTAATGTAACCTTAATAAAAAATAAAAACTTTGTTTAGTACTTGTGTTTATATATTTTTTTCTCCGATGTTCATAATTAAATTTTACTTAAGACGTACATCCGATTTAGAAGATAAATGTTTCGATATCGCACCGCATTTTCATGAGCGCCGCATTTTCAACAGTGTATCAGTGCCGACAAATTAACTTTTTTTTTACGTTGTGATGTTTAGTGAAATAACATCGGCAGTACTAGTTTTCCCTAAACTATAAGCACATTAACCGTAGCCTGTCTACACCGATGTCAACGAATGTTTCGTAGATAGTCACGTTTAAGATAATCTGGGAGCTACTGAACGAATAAGAATATGAGCAAACCTGACAACACGGCAGTGTCCGTCTGTCCCTCCTTTAATTCATAATTCCCGGTACTATATTTGTAGAAGCTGCTATGTCAAACTACTCGATATTATTTTTCGTGAATACACATACCTCGCAGTAGTTAGAGTAGATCAGAGAAATATCGTTAAATGAACTTTTTTCCTTATCGTCGAATTAAGATCAATAAAATTAGCTATTTTCTAACATCGCTACTTCTAGAACTACGATTTACACATCAACTTTTTCCGTAGTCCTATAAGTTTCATATTATTTTTGTGGAGTTTTATTAATTAAATAATTGATTTCACAGCTATGCCAGTAAAAATGCTGGAAGAATTCATTTTGCGTTCGATGGAGCGACAGCAACACTTCCATCGATCGATGTAATCGAAGAAATACATAAAATAAGTGTTGGAATAAATGCAAAGTCTATTAGAACAAATGCTATTTTTATTTTCATACAGAGTTTTGAATGCTAATATGTAAGTGAAATATTTCTAAAAACCATTTTTTATAATTTGGAAATACAAATTAGCCTTAGTGATAAATTTATTGCTTTTTTTTTTTGGTGTTGCACTATTCGCTTAAAAATATTTTTTTCTGGTTTTCGTTTTTTTTTTTTACGTAATTAATTACTGGCTTCAAGGAATCGCGGAGCACAATTAAGTCCTGGAACGAAATGAGCCGATAAATAATGCGGTATTAATTTCTTCTTGATACAGAAAAATCACAAAATTGTTCCGAAGGAAAATTTATCGGAGGGTCAACGGTTCTTCCGAGCAGGTTTCCTCTTTCCCATTTGAAAGTGAAAATCTTGGAAATTTTTAAACAGGGACTGGCGGAAGAGGGCTAGCTGCTTTAGCCCGGGAGCCGGGAGGTGCGCGCGCCGACTCTCGCTCCTCGGCCGACGTACGACCCCCGCTTCCCCTTCGCGACTCTTGCTTACTTTATTGATTTTTATGCGTCATGGAGGAACAGCACCACAGCACTCTAGAGCTAACCTAGCTGCTGCCGCTCTGCCGCTACCGCTGCTTTTCTGTGTGGCGTGTGGCGTCCATTGATCCAACGCCTTTAACTGAACCTATACAGCACGATCAATAAAATGAGTACGCCGTGTACGAAACTAATATTAAGACCGTCATTACACGCACCGAGCGACCGTACTTACCGATGGATTGTAACTGTTGTATCACACACTAGTACTTAATTCAGAATAGATTATTGTTTAACTTTAATGGAATTAATTTTACGGTTCAGAAAAAAAATGGAGTTTTAAATACACATTTAAGACATTTTCTTTATGTAAGACAGCTTCAAAAAAGGGAAAAGCTTAATAAAAATCTACCGTAAACTCTCTTTTTGTACTTTACCATAAAATAGAAAATTCTGTAAAATGGAATAAATATTATCCTACTATTTTTGTCTCATCGATAATCTGTAACGTGATATAATACTACTCGTACACTTGTTTGTATTTTATCCTGAAAACAAAATTTGGGGGAAATAAAATATAAAAATTAGGAAGAAAGATAAATCTAATGTTGTACTTTAATGAATTTACTAAATTTTTTTTTTACTAAATTAAATTTAATTTCAGATGCGATTCTTTTAGTTATACAAGGTCTCTTTATTCTGAATCTAGCTCCTACATCAGGTTCAAAAAAGACTAAAAATAATCCGGAGAAAGAGAAATCGAATAAATAAAATAGTTATTTAATACAAATACAGTATAACATTTTTTTATAATCGAACTTAAACGCGTAGTTACCGATTACTATTTAAATCTTATTCCTCATAAAGGTTCTTCAGAATTTCTGAGGATTCATACCCATTAAAAAATCTAAATTCTTTATTAAACTGTAACGCTATGTAAATTAATGCTGTTAATTCGTCAAATATATCTTAGAACGCAGGGCAAATATTAAGTTTAGAAAAATTATTTGTAATTATCTATTAAACCAAATTTAAACTTAAAGGATGTAAGCGAAACGTAGCAACGTTTTCAGCGGAATTAAACCCTCGTTGATGTCCGAAATAAATTAAATACTGAAACTTTTTCAATTTTATGGCGGGCAAACAGGAGGAAATTTCAAATAAGGATATTTTAAAAGCACTTGGTAATAATATATAACAGGAATTTGCTAACCATCTCAAAGAAATAATTTACTAGCGACATTAACCGTTATCTAAATTGTATTGTACATTCACACAAACTAATAGAAACAGTAGACGTGTTGTTTCTCGATACAGAGGTGAACATTAATTTGTTACTTTGCACTATTTTACAAAATTATAAAACTTTCAGAAAATTGCATCAAATTTAGCTACAATCAAATTTGCTTTCACTGAATGTAGTATTGTTTAAAAGACAATTTTTTTTCTGATGAGCAGATTAAAGATCTCGATTGTAGAACCGATTTTTACCTGCTTTCGACGAGCTCGGCGTGTGCTGATGTGTAACATTAAGATCAATTTGGAGACAGTAAAAGGAAAATCGTTTCCTTCTTTCTCTAATAAGCTTGCAATCAGGTACTAGTTATTCCTTAGGAACAGCTGTTATGTCATTTTTGTAAACGACTTATATCAAAGTATTGCGACATAATGTCATATTAATATTGACATATACATGATCTTATTTTAATGCTAAACGTCCTAGTAAAGATAAAAATTTTTATACGGATTTCAATACTAGATCGTGGATACCGGTATTCTTTGGTGGTTAGGTTTCAATTAACCACACTTCTCAGGAGTGGTCCACCTGAGATAGTACAAGACTACACTTCATTTAAATTCATTCACATCATCCTCACTCATCCTCTGAAGTAATACCTTACGGTAGTTCCAAAAGCTAAACAGATAAAGAGAAATATTAAAAACGTAAATTATATCTACATACTACATAAACAGATATTGTTCAAATCAAGTACAGTTTTGATCGAATTCAAAATAACGTCTTTCTTACAAAAAAAATTATAAATAAACTTCTATCGGAACAATAATAATGTAACAAAATTCTTATTATCACAGCGATGTAGAAATTAAAAGTAAAAATTAAAATTTTTTAACCAAGTAAACGAGATCCTTTAAGTTTGAATTTGAGACAATTTTTTGTTAAAAATTAATAACACAGGTCAACAAAAAATTAAAAATAATTTGGAACCGAAATAGAAATAGGTGATTTAGAATGTATTTTTTATGCTGAATCTTAAAATAAAATCAGTTTTTCTTCATCACCCTCAGATTTTTTTAGTTATGACTCTTTAAAATATTAAAAAAACCTTCTCAAATAATAGAATACAAAAGTAATAATTACAATTAAAATTCCTACCTTTATTTTGCAGACCTCGTTTATCTTATTTTTTTTTTCTTATTTTCCTTTCATGTTCGATGAAGTCTTCTCTTTTTATCACCCGGCAGTAGTCACTCATCATACATTCATCCCGTCTGCCTTGATAACGTTGTTCCAACTGGGATATATCTTGGTGGAACCTTTCTCCTTGATCGCTGCTCATGTTACCCGAGTTTAAAGGGAAAAAGTCCAAATGAGAACAAAAAAAATTAATTTTCAATGACATTTTGGAGCCTAAATTTTTTTAGTTCATTAAGTTCATTTATAAGCCGAACGTGGTTTTCAGCTTTTTCGTTTCCGAAAAAACCAGTAACGAAATCTTTGAATGACTTCCGTGCCGCTAGTTCTTTAGGATTCAGTTTATTGTCAAATATAATTTTACGAATAAATTTTTTTATTGGTAGCACGAGGAATATTTCCTCTTTTAATTCGGCTTCACTTAATCGTGAAAAACCTCGGCTAAATATTTAAAGCCGTCTCCATCTTTATCTAATGCTTTTACAGAATTCTTCATCAGGCCTAGTTTTATGTGTAGAGGTGGCAAAATAATACGATTTGCTTCCAAAGGGGAATATTGACAATATTTTCCTTTCCTGCGGTAAACCGATTTCATTGTGGTCGATCTTTAACTGCGTAGTGTTTATTACAGCTTGACTATCCCGCAAACACAAGAAACACATATATTTTGTAAAGATACTTTGGAAACCGAGAAGAAGCCCTGTCTCTTTCAGGTCAGCGATGATTCATCGTGAGTGTCCATCACACTTAATAGCTTTTACAATTTTTGACGTACTTTCATATGTTTCTTTCATTCCTATAGCATGTGCTACCGGTATAGAAGAAAACTTATTCGAGTCATGCAACAGTACTGTCTTTAAGCTTCTTTTTGACGAGTCTAAATAAACGCCGATCATGAATTACACATTCGATGTCCAGTTCAGACATTAGCCGCGCACAATCGTGGCAGGAACAAATTAAACCATCTCTTCTAAAGTACTTCAGTAAACTTTCATTCCGATTTCTATATAAGGTGTGTTCCAAAATAATCCAACCTACTTTGAATTCTCCGCGGTGACGTTATTCTGTCATCCGGCTTGTGGCATCCTTCAAAGAAATCCCCATTTGACTGTACGACACAACCCCATCTGTCTTTCCATTTTCTGAAACAGTTCTGGAATTCAGGTTTTGGGATAGTCTTAAGTGCTCTCGTCGCATTCTTCTGAATCGTCTCTGTATCGTTGAACCAGTGCCCTTTGAGTGGAATTTTCAGTTTTAGAAAAACCAAAAGTCGCAGGGAGCTAATCGGGACTGTACCGAGGCTGGAGAAGTTGCCTAATTTGGTGTTTTGCCATAAACTGTTGCACAACGTTTGATGCATTATCGTGATGAAGAACCCAGTAGCCGGTCGTCCAAAAATGCGGCAGTTTTCTTCTCACTGCGTCACGCAATCTTCTCAGAACTTGAAGGTAAAATTCTTTGTTAATCGTTCGACCTGTTGGAGCGTATTCATGGTGCACAACGCGTCCATAATCGAAGAAAACAAACAACATCGCCTTGGCATTGCTCCGACTTTGACGTTCTTTTCTCGATCGTGGCTCGGATGGTAACTTCTACTGTGAAGACTGTTGTTTTGTTTCGGGATCATAACCGTAAACCCACGATTCGTCACCGGTAATTATCTTTTTAAGCACATTTTCATCATTAGCGAATGTTTCCAAGTTATCCTGAGCGACTTCGAAACGAAGGTTTTTCTGCTCCACCGAGAGCAATTTTGGCCTTATAGGGAATCAAAATTTCTTTCTGAGAGGTCGGAGCGATCGGAATCTGTAAATCAACACCGTAAAGTAGCGGATCTAACATTTGGGCTTCTATTGTTGAATCGAAACCGGTAACATTAGTTACGCAAAAGTAGCAATCATAACGGTTAATAGGCTCTCGTCAAATCATAGGTATGCCAAAAGGCAAACTCTCTTTTTTTCCTTTTAATCACTCGGTTATTTTAACGTAGCACTTGATGCATGCTACATGTG
>JAAAKQ030208458.1:0-11696 GCA_010016005.3 Zanna intricata | reverse complement strand
TCCACACTAAACTACGTATGAAAACACATATAACCTCACTTTAACAGGTCTGTGACTTCACTGACAATGATGAAAGAGGACAAAGAAAACCAACATACCCCCACCACTCTCTGTAGTGTTGCCAACTGTCGAGTTGCAAATTCAGAAATACAGTGAAATTTACCACTACCTTTGTATTATAAGGGGTCATAACATGAAAATGTGATGTGGTAGCTCAATTGAGATTATTAATATGTTATTACGTAGACCAATGCATAATAAAAGAGGTAGTTTTAACTGTGTTACAGATACTCTGTAGATCAGTGTAATTCTATAAATAAAGTTGTTATTCATAATTGTATAAAGTTGAATAATTGTATAATTATTATAATAATTAATTGTAGTTGTGCTATAATATGCAATTTTATAATTTGTTTATTGTGAATATATATAATTATAGTAATAAATTTGCAAACAATTGTTTTTATTTTTATATGTACACTATAAACACACAGACACTCATCTATGCAAGTGTGTTTATATATATTTGCTTTACTAGTATTTCATATTAAAATCATTTTTATAGTTTTATTTGAATAATAAGCAGTTAATTACAACTATTTCTTTTCTAAAATAAATCTTCAGCTTATATTTAGAAAAATTTGTTATTAAAATAATATACACACTCTAGTTAAGTAATATAACTACTCTCTTTATGTTTTAAAAATAACATACATCTAATTAATAATTTAAAAAATTAGGTTTTGCAAATCAGTAAAATTTTTAACGCATTTCATGTAATTTATCTATATTACAGTATTACAAGATCAAATTAATGAAGATTTGTTTTTATGAATGGTTAGCCAATCAATCAGAAGATTAAAGCCTACATTCTGCACTTTATAAGGGTTCTTGTATACATGTAAATATGACACAACTATTGGTTACTCTATTAAGGATTCTAAGCTATAATTTATTCTTGTTTAATACAGAGATGAAACTAAAAGTGAATTTCAATTCTTCTGTTGAGGCTTATAGAATATATTATTTTTTAATGTCTTTGAATCTTATCACCTAATTTTGTGAAAAAGAAAAAAATCAATTAACAAAAATAAAAACAATAATATGAAATTTTTAATAATAAGATGTTATATGTTATAGTTTTTCATTTTCTTTTTCAATGAAAATGTATGCTGTAGGTATGGAATGATTGAAATTTTTCTTCTAATACAATGTAATCTTATGAGAATCCTATTACCACTTGGTTTGGAAAGTTGCAACAGAATCACCTTCCAAAAAAACATTCAGAAAAGATTCTACCAAATAAGATTAATAGAAATTTAGGTTGTTTAGCAAAACAACCTACATTTTTCAAAATAAAATGTAGGAAATATCAGTTAAAACATGAAAAAATTTATCATTTTGCTCTTTATAACATCAATAAAGAAGTGTAATTTAACATCGCTTCAACAAGGAAATTGACCTCTATCCTTGGCAACAATAAAAGGGTATTAGAAAATTTATTTAGAGAGAATGAACATCTGTAAATTAAATAAAAACACTGTAATTGCAATCACAGTACATTCATAAAGTAAAAGGAATAATAATAATAAATAAAGCTTCAATTCATATAAGAACTGAAAACTGACTGATAAACTGATAAACTGACTGCAGCTTAACATTGCTAAAAATAGTCATAAACAAATTTTATTGGAAAGTAAAATTTAAAAAAATATTGATATAAACATGAATTAGATATTTGGGAACCTTTTTTATTAGTAGTAATAAAGAAAATTATCATTAATTTAGTTTAGATTATTCTGTTATTTCTAAATAATCATTTTTGTTTATATTTTATTTTACTTTTTTTTTAACTTTTCTCTATCAAATAATCATTGAACATTTAACTTTTCATAAATTTTGTAAAGAAATACCTAAAATGTTTTTTTTTTTTCATTTATCTTCCTTGATATAAAACTTTATTCGGTTTACTTTGAGATTTATTAGAGCATAGGCAAGTTTGTGTGGAAAGTTTAAGTATTACAGAAAATATCATAATGTAATATTTTAACTTGGATAGTTGACTCCAAATTTTTATTGTTAATTTTTTCACTTTTGTTTTATTTTTTAACATGTTTTGTTTGCTCATAGGTGTTTTTTTTTTTTTTTGTATTTTTACTCTTTTTGTATTTTGCTATTTCTTTATAATTTAGAAATGGTAATCATTTAATAATCAAAATGTACATAGCACACTTTTTGTAAATGGAGCTTGAGTTTGCTTTTTGTTATTTAATCACAAAAACTGTTTGATATAACTAATTCTTTGTTTTTTCATTAGTCATTATTTATTCATTATTGGAATATCTATTTACTACATAGAATACATATTTTATAATAGATATACTTTTTATCACAGATCCATCATGCATTTTCTCAGGTATTTATTAAGATCAATATTTTTTTTTTATTTTAAGTGCATTTTAAATGAACTAAAATTGTTTTTAAGAATTATTTATTTGCTAAATTGGCATACTCCTAAATTTTATATCCATTTTTATTTTATACTATTATAAACTGATACTTTCTGATGTTTTCCATGAATATATTCAGAATTCTTGATGTAGTTTTTGTTGACATTTTTTTATCAATTTTACAGCGATTAAATGGTTTCATTTTTTAAAGCAACAGTAAAATATTTTTCTTATGTTATGAAACTAAAAATTGATTTATGAGCTTCTGTGTATTTTGAAAAATTAGCTCAATTAACAGTAAGCATAAGATATTTTGATCATTGACATGCATAATATTTTAATACTTTTGATAGGCATAACATATCCATGTTATACTTATACATTAATATCCATTAATGGTTGATTTCAAAGCATTAATTGAATGATGATTTTAAGTTTATATTATTATTATTTTTAATAATTTTATACTGTTACATTAAAAGAAAAAGTCTTCTTTCTTCTTTTTAACTTACCTGTATTGTCTCACTCGTTTAATCAAAAATTCCCAAATTACATATGGTCAGAAAAAAAAATTAGTTATTATGCAGTTAATAGGGCATATTAAAATAAAGCTCTTACCATTTCATGACTTCACATCAGTGTATTGACATATCAAGATAAATAGGAGTCAAAAAGAGTGCTTCTTTTTTTCTTCCCAAGTTGTTTGGGAGATAAATTTCAATAATGAAATGTAATAGTACTGATTAACATAAAACTGATTGGAAGATATAATTCCACTACGTGTAACTTTTTCCTATTGTAATAAAGTAGGTTGTTAAGCTATAAACTCATCGGCAAAAATACACTGTTCCTAGTATACTTAGTAAACAAATAAAATCAAAAGAAAACAAAATAAAAAAATTGTTTAAAATATTTATTTATTAATGTTAACCTATTGTGATATAATGTGATGATGTGAAGTATTTAAAAAAATTATCTTTGAGGAGTGTTCATTATTTTTTCTTTCTTATACATAGTTTCTAATGATCAAATGTAAATATTATTTTTATAGTTTTATATAATTAATGTTTTTTGTGTCCGTATTCTTGGCCACTTGCATAACTTCCACCTCCATGATGGCTTCCTCCATGATGACTTCCTCCTAATCCACCACTTCCTCCTTGAGTGCCTAATTTTCCACCACTGCCGCTTCCATAACTACCACCTAATCCATGAGTACTGCCACCACCAATTCCACTGCTTCCTCCATGAGTACTGCCACCACCAAATCCACTGCTTCCTCCATGAGTACTGCCACCACCTGTATAAACAAATTATAGGTAAGTGTTAACTTTTTTATATGTTACTTACTTCTTCCAATTATATACTCATAAATCAATTTAATTTTTTTTAAATTAATAATATTTTTTAATTTTTATTATACAATAAAAATGAAATAAATAAATGAAATAAAAATGGAATGATTGATTTTATAAATCAATGTAATTTATTTTTAATGAACAATATTTTATTCTTAATTATTCATGCCTTAAATTTCTTTCCGTATAATGTCCAAAGAGAATACTATTACCCTGCTTAAGCTTACAAAAATCTACACACCGTTTAAACGGTTACTTAAAATTTACTTATGAAAGCTTAACATACATTTCTTAAAACAAGTGTGTATAGATTCAGGCAACAGGTATTCATCTTGAGTAAATTTACTCAAAATGTTCAAGAAAATCAGATAATTTACAATTTAAAGGATGGGAATAGTTCATTATTAGAATACCACTTTCCCCTAAACCATTTTCCCCAGGGTAAATTCTTGGCCACTTGCTCTTCCTGCTCTTCTTCCATAAACAAAAATGTGAGAAATGAATCAACTTTATGCCATCCAAGGAGCAATATCTAAAGAAATATCCAGTTGAATTATACTTCAATGCATTCAAACATCCACTGATAAATCTGTGCTCACTTTAGTTTTTAGTCATATTATCCCTCATGGCAGGTGAAATTCATATAACCTATTCATCAAGAATATCAATGCATTAAGATTTCCTTGGAATTTTCAAAAAACCTGTTCTTTCATACAGAATTTTGTATTAATTTAATAGGTGAACATTTGCTGCAAGAACAGACGTAAGTGACATGTTGATGACTTTTATGGTTTGTTACAAGTGCATCTTAAGCAATGCAGAACTACTAAATCATGGAAGTACAAGTAAATAGCATTAAAAAGTGTTATTTAATAGAAAAATAACATTTTTTTTTTAACTAGATTTTTATAAAATGTATAAAAATCTATGTCCCACTTCATAGGTATATTCCATTCAAAAAAAAAACTACATATAAACTTAATTTGGAAACACTTCATTTACTTTTAATTGAGAGTAGTGAATGATTTCAATCAGATTTATATTTTAAAAGTTATTTAATGCTCAATTAAAATTCTACAGAAACAAATTATTGAGCTAGTTCAGAGCTAGAAAATCAAGTCTATTTTAAATTTAAATTTAGTTAGATTTATTTTGTTAAATTTTCAATAATCAATTAAAACTTTTACAACAAAATTGTATCTTATCTACTATAATCTGAGCTTCTCTTTTCACTATCCCTACTCCATTTTTTCTTCTTCATTGGGTATTTTGTTTGATCCTAGCCCATATTTTTTTAAATGTGTTAAGAAACATATACATATATGAGGAAATGGGAAAAAAATCTCTTGTTAATATAAAAAAAAAAAAAAAAATCTAATGGATGAAAAATTAAATACAAGTGAAATACTTGTTAAACTGCCCTTCTTGATTGACAAGATGCATAAAACATTTAGATGTTTTTACCCACTAGTAAATATGTTAAAATGACAATAGTTTTTTTTAAATTTTTTATTCTTTTTCTAAAAATTTTTATTTTATCATGTTTTTTTTTTAAAGTGTTAATTAATAAACTAGTATTTATTATTGTTATTTCTTCTCTTTATCTTTATATTTTTTTATTTACTTTTTTCGCTGTATACTGACAATATTTATTTTGTTTAACAAAGTAGCTATTAATTTTGGATTATAAGTAAAACTTTTATAAACTGAATGTAATCTTTTTAAGTGTAATCTTATTATTTTAATGTATAAGAAACACTCTGTTTATAGGCAAAAGTCCTGTTTATTAAATTAATTATATAAATGTGAAAAAACATTTTATTATTATTTTTCTTTTTTTTTTTGGTTGGGGTTTTAGTGACATCAATTACTATGGTCATCAGTCCCTTTCCATATGAAAAAAAAGAAAAATATTTCTTTCACACCTAGATAAAAAAACTAGCAATGTAGTCAGAAGACTAGTCTCATCAAAAACAGATAGGAAAGTTCTGGGTTCTTGCAGATTGAAATTGATACCATTGGAGGTGGATGTCTGCATAGGCCATCAGGATGCAATGGCTCACAAACACATATCTGTTTCCTAATACATGCTCTGTGTCCGAATATGTCCGCTTATGTCCGCAGCAAGCCAACATACTGATCGTTGAGATCCAAAGCAGTGGAATCAGGATAAAAGGACGAACAACCAGTCTAAAAAAAACATAAAAGGATATAAATCTCTGTGTTCCAAAACTATTCAATTTTTCTTTGATTCGTTTCGCTCTCCAAATGAGGGTTTTTACTTAAACTCTCGTCCATGGAAAATGTTGAATCTCCACATTCTGTTGTTTCAGCAGTCAGTCTCCAACCCCCATGGGACAATCCCTACCTATGAAATGACTGACTCACACTGGGTGGCCCAAGACTTCAGCAAAGCAACACACAACAGTCCACCCTAACCCAGTTCCACAACTGGGAAGAGGCATGAGCACTTCCCGTCCGCACGCCACCAACATCGGGAAAAACAGATCACAGTGTTGCTTCCCATTCCCGCCATAAAGAGTGGGGGCGGGAAGCATTCTCGGCGTGAAACCGAGAAGCAAAACGACAACCTGCTCGAACAGCTCGTCCCCGCAAATCTCCTACTGCATAGAGGGCTACTGATAAAAACCATGGCCTCGTTGACCGACATAACCGAAGGTACCAAAGTATGGTCTCCTTACTCGCTCCGGATGTGTGGGTAGATGTTTTGCACCTTCGTGGGGATTGGAAATTATCCAAGGTATTATCATTATTATTTAATTATAAAACAGAATAGTAAATTTATCATTATCAAATCTGATTGTCTGCTAATTGATTTTTGTAAATTTTATATTTTAACATGAATTACTTGGGCCAGTTAATTATATTTCTCCTTTTCTTTATCATTTTATTTTTTCTTTAATAATATATTTTAATTTATTACATTTATAAACTATATATTATGTAATGATAAGTAAATTCTGTTGTTACAATATTTTTTTATTTTTTGTAACATAACCAACATGAAACAATTTAATTTACAATATTTTCTTTACATACATTCTTTTCCATATTGATAACATGGAAGAAAAGCATTTTAACAATTAAGATTTTATTTATGACCTGTTGACTCACCCAAGCAAGTTGGTTGTAGGGATAACTATAAATGAATGATTTAATATGGTGCATTTGAAATTACCAGTAATGAAAAGTTTTGTATTGTCGATTACTTAAAGATATTATGCAGAACTATTTTATTTGCATACATATTATCTAATTATATCCTTTTAAAAATTATTTTTCTTAAAAAATAAAGTCCTTACCTAAACCACCTCCATGCCGATCACCGGAATCATGATCGCCTCCATGATGTGGTACTGCTAATACTGCCGTTGAAAAAGCAAATACGAAAGCTAATGCCTATAAAAAATAAATAATGATTTTATAATAAAAATATAAATTATTATTGAACATACAATGGTGAGGAAATGGAATTGATAAAAAAAGGTTTTTGAAAATTTGTACATTAACAGATAATTTCCAGAGTTGAAAGCATTTTAATACCCACATTATTACTAATTGAATCTTTTTTTAACAGCTACTGTGACTCTTCCTCATGATACGGTGCTGATTAATCATTTTGTTGCATAATTACAGAAAATTTCCCATCTTGATGCTAAATACTAATAATTTCATTTTTATTTACAAATGTCTCTTCATCTAGTTCATTAATTCTCAAACTTTTTCGCCTACCACCCACACTGAGAATAAACATTTTTGAATTTACAGATCTGTTAAAAACAGTAATTGCAATTGTTGTTTTTAAGGTGCACTCTTAAAAACAGCAATTGCAATTATTGTTTGTAAACATAGCATATCCTATTTCTGAGTTGAAACTTACATTTTAAATGAGAGCAATTAAAACGCATATTTAATTATATTTCGAAGTACTTTTATTAGAATTGCTTTCAAAAAAATTATAATTGTATTTATATAGCTATATAACTACAATAGTGATAGCGTATTCAATATAAAAATACAATAATTAAAACAAAGCTTTCAATGAAAAAATTACACTAACATTAATGTGAAGGATAAATCTGATGTGCTTTAACGAGTTTGTTAATATCAGGCTCGAATTTATTTAAAAACAGCCGTAAGTCGTCGCATTCGGTTACATGGCCGATTTCTCGTTTTGGTTAGCAGAGTTGCTACAGCATTAGATCCATATTCAGACAAATACGACGGTGGGAATGATATCAGAAATGTTTGAAAAATCAATCATAATCCAAGGACAATTGGGGGATATGCTTTTGCAGCCAAAATTCTTGGTAGCCATTCTTGAATTTTATTTTTATTTCTTCCTTTGTTGTCAAATCTATAAGTTGTTCTTCTAACTGGAATGATCCTGTTGTGTTGACATTTGAAAAACGATCCGACACACAGTCTGTCCATATATAAAGACATAATTTTTGCCTTTTTTTTCTTTTAATCAGCCATCGCCTTCCTAAACCACCTGAAGGCTCCCCAATTTTCTGTGGTCCTTCTACTCTATCCGCCTGAAGGGCTCCAGCGTCCACAAGGGGACGTTATCGCCCACACTGAGAGTGTGGACGATAACGTCCTGAGATTGTGCAAGACTGCAGTTCATTCACATCAACCTCATTCATGCTCTGAAGAAATACTTTAAGGTAGTTCCGGAGGCTAAACAGATAAAGAGAGATGCCGGCTTCCGTAGCGCGAGTGGTAGCGTCTCGGCCTTTCATTCAGAGGTCCCAAGTTCGAATCCCGGTCAGGCATGGCATTTTTCACACGCTAAAATGATGTAACCAAAAATCTCATTGATAAAGGGTATTTCCATAATGCCAGTATCCGACACACATGTCGTCTTGTTCAGATTTGAAAAATTAAATTTCTAAAAACGGATGTTAATATATTTTAATAAATTAGAACTTTTATATTAATTTACATTAAAACAAAGACGAGGATGATTCATTTATCTCATCCTTTGAATATATACCTAATGGTGTTTCCGAGCTTAAAAAAAAAATCTATAAAGATGAATTTCATGCCTTTTTTTAATTGTTATATTTACTTTCAAATAAAAATTAATACTGTTTTGTAATTTTCTCATTGTTTTGTTAACTTTTTCAAATTTATTTTATACTTTTACATTTTTCCCCCCCAGGAGTGGTAAAGAAAAACCTAATTATTTTGTCATAAAAAGACCTCAAAAAATACTGGTTAATAAACACTAACTCAACCAAGAAAGGAGTGCTTTCGTAGGTAATATTTATACATTGCAATTAAAATTTTTACTTACCAAAAAAGATAAAGGTATGTAATAGATGTATTGTTTAAAAAATTTCAAAGGTAGAATATTTAATATGAAGAAGTCGAGAGGTTCTTTTTAATATTGTTGGATTTAGTTTTTATTATTTATTACTAGTTATTTTATCTATTTTATTACTGTTTATTATACTACAGACTATAAGAATAAGACAATCTATTTAATGTTACTTTTAGTTTTTTTAAGTATACTCTCTTTGTTAATTCTTTATTATTATTGTAACATTGCTTATTATATTCCTCTTTTGTATGTTACATTAAATTTTTTTTTTTTTTTTTTAACCTCCGGAACCACCGTTAGGTATTACATCAGAGGATAAGATGAATGATTTGTAGCGTGTGTAAAAATGCCATACCTGATTGGGATTCAAACTCGGGACCTCCGGATGAAAGGCCGAGACGCTACCACTCGCACCACGGAGGCCGGCATATTACATTGAATTTATTACAAATATTTTTGATTTATCATATACCCGTAATTATTGTTTTCAGCCACAACCAATTACTTAATATTGTTTTACTATTAGGATATGAAAGTAACACCAAATATAGATTATCGTCATATTTATTAAGGATTCTTCAAGTTGGAAAATAAATTTCACCTTCTTATTTTTTAAAGTATTTGTTTAGTTTTATTAATAATATTGTATCTTCTACTAATAATATTTTTTTAACATTTGAAATATGCATCTAATTTTATAGTACACACACACGTATATATATATATATATATAATTTTAATAAAGTACGGAAATTCTTAAATATCCATTCCAACAATTAAACATTTAAAAATGAAATTCAGCAAATACTTCCACCTGAAAATCATCTATTCATCTTATATATACATTTATATATATAACATATATACATATATGTATATATGTATGTATGTCAAAAATATTTTTATAATTACGTTATTTACTTAAGTAATATATTTGTTGTTTGTGTTATATTTTGTGTTTTTTAATGTGTGTGTGTGTGTGGGGGGGGATGGAGGGGTTTAATCTGCTTTTAAATGAAACGAATAAATTTTTAATAACAATATAAAAATGTAGATGTTTAACCATTAAGTATTGTAATCTATATTATAAGAATATAAGAATTTAATATATTATAAAAATGAAAGTTTATCTGTTTGTCTGTCTGTCTGACAGTACCACAATTAATCTATCCAATTGGATTTAATGAACCTATCATTTTGATTATATCTTGATTTCAGTTGAGTGTTTGACCATTTACCCATTGTTACGTTCTATGCGTTGAGAACGTTGAAGGTTAGACACCGATATGATCAGTTCGTTCTTGCTATCCGATTACGAGTCGTATTCAGCTACAGTAGAGACACCGGGCAGTTGGCAGTACTATTCCAGACGCCCGGACAGTAGCGAGTAGTATTTCAAACACGTTAGTTGCAACATACAGTGTATCACTCATAAGTATAATTATTCATAATTCTTTCATGTTATTACGCAAGTTTCTTATTCATAAGTGTTAATTACAATACATTCAAGAAAATGATGCTATTCAATTTTATACTATTATACCTTCAAACGCATATACTACAGTTTATAACAATAAATAATCGTTTAACCAAGAGTTGGTCTTTATTCATTTAAAAGCGACTACATCACATCAGCGACTATAAATAATATATACATATTGGTCCTCCGTGCATTTATACAACGTCTATCTACAAAAATTCTACAACTTTACATATTTTTTGTTGTTATATTAAAAACTTTACACCCTTAAAAGGGAGGAAAATTAAAATTCCGAAACTTCTTGATCGATTGATCAATTTCATGATCGATTGTTCATTTTTGGTATATGATGGCTATTAAATACGGATCTGACTTGTTAATTAATACATTTCGAATCCATCAAACGTTTTCCTACAAAATTGGAAAAGAATTGTTATAAAATCAAAACTAATGGACCGGTTTTATTCAACATCGCGTAAAAAAAATTATTCAAATTAAATATTTTCTTTACATATTTATCGTAATGAGATGTGAATTACTAAGTTATTGAAGTGAAAACTTTTTTTTTTAGCGTTGTGCCGGACTCCTTAGTGATAGATTTTTGCTTGGATAAAAAAATAGCTGACCCGTAATCAAACATCGTCACGAGACGCTAAGAATATATATATATATATATATATATATAATATAGGAGAGAAAGATATGGAGCAAGAATTTATACATATATGCGTATAAATATACAGAATGAGAGGTAGGAGAAAAAACATCGATGATCTGTTGGTGATTCCCAATACACTTCTGTTTCTTTCTCTTTCTGTATAATTACGCATACGCGCATATACGTTTACATCAATATACAATAAAGAGAGATGTTGCTTCCACTTCTCATTCTTTATTTTTCACTCTCGCTCTTTTTCTCTCTTTCTGTATACCGGTACGCATATACATATACATTAATACAGTATAGAACGACTGTTGAAATTATCCGGAGCACGTTGCTTTGTAGATATGGTTGTGTATACCTATACGTATTGAAGTGTTTGTTAAGTTGTTTATAT
>JAAAKQ030208447.1:0-11696 GCA_010016005.3 Zanna intricata | reverse complement strand
TAGTGGGGGGGGGCCCCCCACCACCCCCGGCCCCGGCGGGGGGGGGCGGGTAGACCCCCCCCCCCCCCCCAAAAAACCCCCCCCCCCCAACCAAACCCCCCCCCCCCAAAAAAAAAAAAAAAAAAAAAAAAAATACCTCATTACTTAAACACACGATGTTTCCGACAGCTATTATCTTCATATTTTTTAAACTAAAATTTGAATTTTTCTGAAAAAGGTACAATGTATTGTAACAGATGCAAGCAAAGTGACATGAGTTACAACTGACATAGCTAGTTCTAGAGCAGTGAATCTCAATTTTTTTAACTCCACTACTTCCAAAAAGTAAAAAAGTATATAAAAAATATTTATCGACCTCCTAACCTCAACCCAATGAAACCTAGTTAAAACTATTTAGCTGCGTTGATAGCGATGAGTGTGAAAATGCATGTATAAAATTTACAAACATGACCAAATTACAGGTCCCAACTTGATGTGTACGTGCTCCTTTTAATTTGGTCTGTTTGCATAATATTCGCAGTGAGAGCGTCATGTTCGAACATGCATGTGGTACGTTTCACCACGTCGTGCTCTTAGCAGTATAAAAAACGTTAGTTTAGTTTAGAATGTGAAGCGCTCGTCTGATGCCTTTATTTAAGTTTTTAAAGCGTAGTTTCGTTGAAAACAATTGTAATTGTGGTCTCGGTTTTTTAGTGTACAGTCATACGGTGTAACTGTTTTTTTTTTTTTTTTTCAATTACATTGTTACGCAAAATGGATAAATTTGTGAAAAAATGAAGCTAGCCATCTACAACCAGCGAGTTTATTGGTAAAAAGACAATAATGTACAATGACTGTTATTTAAATGATGGTTTTACTTCATTGGATGAAAAGCCACAACGTGCTGTTTGCTTCCAAGACCTCTTCGTTAAAAGCATAAAGCCATCAAAATTAATTCGACACTTGAAAACTAATCATCCGGATCATAAAAGCAAATCCTTGGAATTTTTCGAAAGAAAATTACATACGTTGATAAATCAACGACAATCTTCTATCTGTAAATCAAGCCACACTGATAAAAGTACACTTGAAGCATATTTTCTCGTAGCATTAAGATTAGCTAAGATGTCCAAACTCCATATAATCGTAGAAAACCTTATATTGTCTGCTGCAGACAATTGATATGGTCAGTGCAGTATAACAAGCGTAAAATATAATAGGCGTGGAGAAAGTAAAAGAAATCCGCTTTCTAACAACACTGTATCAAGGCAATTCGATGTGGCTACTTATGTTCCCGATCTGATACCTTAATTCAGTAAGTGAGTTCAAGTGAATTCTTTAGTATTCAATTTGATGAACCAACAGATGTGGCAAATATTTCTCAGTTCTTATATTTTGTGAGGTGTGAGTCCAACTAAAGGTCAATCAAAGAAAATATGTTGTTTTGCTAATCAATACCTGATTACCGTCCAAGTAGGAAAATTCCAGGCATAACACGAATGTATACTAAAAATTTCAAAACAATCGGTCGGTTGGTTTTCGTGAGTTCCTGTTACATACGGACAGAACCGTGACAAAATTTCGATTTTTTTATATTTTAAAGTTATTAAGTTTTTATTATAGACTATGTAATTCTTCAATTAAAAAATCTCCCATTGTTGTTAACTGGAAAAGTTAACCGCATGATCATTAATATAGCTTTTTATAAAAAAAAAAAAAAAAAAAAGAAAGAAATATATATACACCTAAATCGGGGTCGTTATTAAAAACCCCTCAAAAAATCAGTTAAATAAAGATAAAAAAAAACCGTATAATCAGACTGGAATACTATCTTTCTTTTCTGATAAAAATATCTAAGAAAACTTGGAAAATTCGGAACTCTACGGAAAATATCGTACTTTACATTATCATATATCTTGATTTCAAATTAGAATTAGAAGTTAATAAAAAGCGACAGCAGAATATTTAGCATTTGGTATTTTAGATAAAAAAAGGACAAGTACATTAAATCCCGGACGACTAATAACTAATTTTTGCGTTAAAAGATATCTATTAAAATAAATCCGTTACAGATATCTATTTCGAGAGTAAAAGTGGCACAAATAGAATTATTATTTTAAATTAGTTATTAATAAATATAAATCCCTGTTTTTAAACTATAATGATATTAAAAAGAAAAAGTGTTTAGATCATGTAACTAATAAAAACCATTTTATAAAAGAGAAGTATTATACAAATACATACAACGGATCCAGTGTGGTATAAACAATAATGTTAGGCATAAAGTTGGACTTAATTTCGAGGATTTTTTTTTTCAGGATTAAAAAGAGTGACTGAATCAATTTTAAAATATGGCGAAAATTTTATACATAAATATTAATATAGGTATTTATTTCAGTCTGTAGGTATTTACTTACTAGCTACTTCGAAGCTTTTATAGCAGGAAATACAACACATTAAAACAACACAGGTAAATTCAACACATTATTGCAAACACCTGATTATATAAATTCCTTACAACATACTTAGTAATCGTAGGGCCAGTATACACCATACATCAACAGCTGTGGTCATCGGTCCAAACTAAGGTAACTCAAAATTGCAATAAAATGAAATAAAAGTCGTTTTAAATCAAAGAAAAATAATCTTTATAGCTTACAAGTTTTACATTTGTACTAATCATATTTTTCAGTTATTCATGTTTTTTACGACGGTTATTACATCTGAAATCGGTTATTGATGACATTTCTATTCGAACTTTCGTTTTGTTTTTTGAGCTTCATTCATTAAAAAAATATTTGTCATAATATACTCAGAAATGTATTCTATTTCTAAAATTTTAATTAAAACATTCTGGTCATTGTATAATCTATACCAGCTTTCAACCTAGGTATATTCAGATAGCTGTTGACCATTCAGATATGAAATAGCTAAATGGTATTTCTTATTCAATTCTAAAAAAAAATTCCAAATTTTATGAGATTTTTCGATCGCTGAAATCAATAGAAACGTTTTTTAATTCGAGAGCTTTGTAATTAAAAATGTATAAAATTCTTTCTATGAAAACATTTAAAAATAATACTGATATATATATATATATATATATAAGTCAAGAATTTCATAAGCAATTTAAATATTTTAAATTAGTACAGTATTAAAAAAAATGTAGATATTTTAAACAACAAAATTACGGCATTTAAAACGAATTATTTCCATACCAAATGATTAAAACAAAATTTTCAACTATTTCAGTAAATGAATAGCTTTTGTTGACCACTATAACCACATTTTAACATTGTGTTGTTGTTGATATATGTATGTTTAATTCTTCTTAGTGTTCTGAAAGAGAAATTAGTTACATCGATTTATAAAGTCAATACTTTTTGATGAATAATAATAAAATGACTGTAGTTTTCTTAATTTAAATAAAATTAATCATACATTTAGGAGAACAAATCGCACGCAACTTTTTTTTAGGCTTAAATGATCAGTCAAACTGTTAAAATTAGAATTAATGTTTAGCATTTTAAAAAATTATTAAAAAAAAACGAACTCATCTTTTTTTACATCATCACAATATTTCAAGTTTTCAAGAAATAAATAAAATATATATATATTTACAACATTGTTACATTTTGTCGAAGTTATTCTAGTGTCAGAATTTGATATAAAAAATACAGTTTCCTTTGATGTTAGATATGTAATAAGTAGAGGTATGCAGTAGATGAGATGATCAGAGATTGTTCTGTAACATTAAGAAAAAGTGAAAACCTAGACGTACAATTCTGAGTGTAACCATACTCTACCTCTTCAGTGCAATATTATATTCCATCATCCGTATTCCATCTATACTCGTGTGGTAATTGCAACAAAATAACATCGACAAACAAGTGTTAAGTTTAAGAAGGATAAAAGAATTAATCGATGGTTTTAAAGGAATATTAACAGACACATTTTAATACTAATTTGTTTTATTAACATTGATCCCCGATCACCATGAACGTTTTCAAAATTCAAACGAATGATGGAAATTATAGTTGGTTGATCATTTTAAATATATTGACATCACTGATGCTCATTAAAAATAAATGATAAATATACTTTAAAATAAAAAGCTAAACCTAAATCCAGTAGAATTACTAATTGATAATTATGATAACTCAATTTCTCAACAGATTACACGAAGTAAATTCCGAGATAATTCAAGTTTCGATTTAAACATACGCCGCCGAAAGAGAAAATAAAATAATTACGGAAAAAATATAAAGATAAATAGTGAGTAAGGAAGGAGTGAAATCCTGAAGAACAGTTTTAATAAAACGGTTTGAATACGCCTTTCAAACTAATTTAATTAAACAAAACAAAATTATATTGGATTAATTAACAAACCGTTTAATTTAATAAAGATTTAATTAATAAATGAAGAAACGACTGTATTTGTTTATATGTTCTTTGTCCTGAATTAATAAAATTAGCTTGCACAGTTCCGTTTAATTTTAACATCTCATATTATTCTCTTACGAAGAATTAAAACGATTAACTCTATTTGCTTTGTACATTATTAGAAAAGCGTGCTAACAATGAATAACTTTATAGTAAAATTAATACAATGAAAATAAAGAAATACTTATAACAATCTGTATAGTTAACCGTAAATTAGAATGTTCTGCAATTTGATTACAAAGAACAAAATCATTTCCAATCTGAAAGCTGGATAATATAGAACAGTCTATATTAAGTTTTGCCAAAGATAATGTTTTAATTAATCTTAAGAATCTGTTTTAATTAATTTGGGAAAACAGTCATTGAAATAACAAAAGAACATAATAATCTCTATTTAACAAAAAAAAAAAAAATTATTTTTCAAGTTGCATTCATAAATGGGTTCTTATCTTTTATCCGTTATATACCATGATTCGAACAGATGATACGTTGATAAATTCCGTATCAAAAATGATTATAATTTCTGTTCCTTTCAGCAAAATAAAAAAGGAAAAAGTGTTTAGATCACATAACTAATTAAATCCATTTTATAAAAGAGGAGTATTATAAAAAATACATACAACAGATCCAGTGTGATATAATGGTACAATAATGTTAGGCATAAAGTTGGACTTCATTTCGAGGATTATTTTTTTCAAGATTAAAGAGAGTGACTTTGAATCAGTTTTATAATATGGCGAAAATTAAAATTTTACACATAAATATTAATGTAGGTATTTATTTCAGTACTTTTTTTTTTAGACGATGAGGCTGAGGAATGGATTTACGCACGCCCCCAGGATCTTCGTGGGGTGTGTCGAGCTCGAAACCAGGACGCTGCCGTCCTGGCTCAGCATAAAGCTAAGTAGGTTCCGAAACATGGATATTTCAGTACTTATTTATTTACCAGCTTACTTCAAAGCTGTTATAGCAGGAAAAACAACACATTAACACACATAGGTAAATTCAACACATTATTGCAAATACTTGATTATATTCCGTACTTAGTAATCGTTGGACCGGTATACACCATACGAACGGACACGAATGAATGCTTGATATATTGGTGGATGTTCCAAATGTCATTCATTAAAAGTTTCTTTAAACTTCTGCAGATTGGCCTTTAATATCAGGCTTTTACAATTAAAAGCCTTTAAATTAATAAGAACATCAATATGTTCTTATCAATTATGAAATTGTTTTATACAATTATGTGTCCGATTTAAAAAAAAAAAAAAAAAATATATACTTTTTATCAAATTAAATTCATTTAAAGTAAAATTATATATTTTGTAAAAATCATAGTAGATCAGGCCTAACATATGGTATTTACAAAAATCTTATTCGTGATTGATGGAAAAAATTAAAATTATTCAAAATTAATGATGAAAAAAAAAATATTTTTGATTATAAATAACGATACTAATTAAAAAATTAATATATTAAAAATAGTAATTTTTTAAACAATAATTATAAATGAATTTTCAAAAAAAAGTTGAAACGTAATTGCATGGCCGGCTAATGCAGTAACTGAGAAGTCAACTACTGCAGTAACTGAGAAGTCAACTACTGCAACAGGTAGTATTTACGTGAAATTCCTGGCAAGGGTCAATAATTTTATCACTTCATAATTTCATTTCTATTTAAGCCACAGACACACACAAAAAATTATATTAGAGTAAAAACTGAATTCAAATACAAACTACTAATGAAATAATAAGAATCATATTTATACAGTTTAATTATTATTCTAATAATAATTTAATTTATCAGAAATGAATTTAAAAATAAACAGCTCTATCCCACATAGCCAAACTTCCAAAATTAATCAGTATATAAAAAAAAAATTATAATTTTCCAATTATGGTACCATTTTATTTGCTAATTATGGTATTTCCAACGTTAATTTATGTTAAATGGATGAAATGTTTTGCGTAATTTGGGCATAAATTTGTTAACTTTTCCACGTCATTTACTGTAATGAACAAAGTTAATATACGTTGAATTTATTTTATTTACTACAAACATGCCAAAAAGTAATATTCAGAGAAATGTCTCGATGAACGGAAAAAAATATTGCTGTTTGTTTTAATTAACGTTAATTAAAACAAACAACCATAAATGAAACCCAAATAAAGAACTTTATAAAAAAACCCAGATATTATCGATAAGAAATTCAAAAAATAAATAATTAAAATAACCAAAAAAATCATTTACATAAAAACTTCTCATTAAAAAAGGAAAAGAACAAAAAAGAGTATAAAATAAACGCGCTCTAAGACGTTCAGGTTGATATCCTCAACCGAAAACCAATGATTAGTGTGATACAAAATGAAAATAAAATGCCAAACTATAACCAGATTTGCAGCCTGTTCGTAGTACAATTTTAAAATAAAATTTAATAAGTTATGTAATATGTTCAATTATTAAAAAAAAATCCGCCAACATGACGATTCCTTTCCAGACTTGAAAGATTCTTTCATAAATTTCAAACAACTTGACCGATATGAAAACTATCGAATAAATAATATGCGGCCGGTCGTGACTGCAATTATTTCCTTCATACATAAATCGAAAAGCAATAAATACCATTCCTTAAGTTGAAATGATGAGTTCACTTATTCTTTCAATTAAGGTTTTATTTATTATTATTTTTTTTTTACATCATTCGATAGTCGATGTTTCCAATACGAAATGTATATCACTGTTTAACAGTAGAAGTCCTCTAAAAATAATTTACTTTTTATCTGTTACGTCCTTCGGCCAATCTAAATTATTCCTACTGTATCGATATCAGTAGTTTTATTTTTCAACATCATTAAAACATAAAATATTTATTAATTATTTTTTATGAAATTATAATGAATAGAAACAGAAAAATTAACAGTTAACATTTTTCGGCTTTCAATCCAAGATTTTAGTTATTAATAAATGCACGTACACTAATATTTCATATAATAATCGCAGTACAATAAATGACTTCTTAGATAAATGAACCAACAAATTACTTTTCGAATTTAAACTTTCGTTCTAAATTAAATTATTACAAAATTAAAAAAAAAAAATCTACTAATTATTATAATATAAATGTTAATTTAAAATATAACAATAACTTAAATAAATACTTACATCAGAATCTGGTCCTTTATCTGCTCCCGGGCAGGTAAATGAAACAAATTCATGGCACCGTTTATGTACCACAAAACTGCAGACTAAAACAAAAATGATAAACAAGGAATTATAATCAATCAAATATTTTTCTCACTTAACAACAATGAATGTGTAAATAATTTAAGGAAATACAATAAATAAAAATAATTCATAAATTAAGATTTAAAAAAAATTGAAAATCACAATTTATTCTCACTAAATATATATTGAATTATACTGTATGCTTTACACCAAATTCGATGAGTTTAAAGCTAAATTATTTGCTTCACAGCAACAGTAAAAATGAGGGAGATGTTAATTTATTCCCAAATTCATTTATATTATGAATACTAATTCATAACTTAAAAAAAAAATTAGAGAAAGAAAAATAACCAAAAAATGCCCTTATTTTGACAAATTTTAAATCTAAAATCGTGTGAAAGAGGCAAAAAAATTGTTAAAAAAATTATCTTTCTTACTACCTAATAAATGATCATTTTTCACTTTCGCATCAATTTTTTTTTCTGCTCTAAACTTTATCTAGATATCAGTTTTTAAAACTTTTTTCTAATCCGAAGAATAGAAATGGCCATTTAAGAATCGTTACAAATAATACTGGAAAATCAATGTATACAGTAATTCTATGTGCTTTTATCACTAACGAGGATCTGTTTCAAAAGTTTATTTTACTCTTTAATACTTCTTTACGCCAGCTAACTGTGAGAATGAATTAAGATTATCCTAACAAAAACTTAATCATATTCTTGGGAAAAACTTAAAACATTGAAATTAAGTAATTTGTCCTAACAATTTGTAGAACCAAGCTTGTTTTAAATGTATACAGTTTGGTACATCTGTTTGTTTGTATATTTAAATAGCCAAATTTCTATTCGACAGCATAAATTTTTTTTTAACTGATGTCTACTTAAGTTTTGAGCATAAAAAAATTGACATATTTAAATAGCCAAATCTGGTGTTTTTCAGTTTTAAGTATGTCCTTGCCATTACAAACACAATTTTTTATAAAATTTTCTGCTTAAAAATGGTGGTTGCTGTTTCTCCCCCACTGAGAGGGTGGTCACCCTCCCAGCGGGAGGGTGAAGAAGAAATGCGATAGCTGGGAAATTCTATCGTAAAGCAGCATCTGCTGACAGACTGAAAATGAAACCCATCGGGATAGTCTAGTGGATGAACTCGTCATCACAAATCAACTGATTTCGTAGTCGAGAGTTTTCAAATCCTAGTAAAGGCAGTTATTTTTATACGGATTTGAACACTAGATCGTAGACACCGTATTCATTGGTCGTTGGGTTTCAATTAACAACACATCTCAGGAATCGTCGACCTGAGACAGTGCAAGACTACATTTGCATTTCATTTACATTCATACAAATAATCTTCACTCAATCTTTGAAGTAACACGGTACGGTAGTTCCGGAGACTAAATAGAAAAAGAAAGGATAAAGACTAAAAATAAGGTCACTTCTTACTCGACCTATTCCTATAGTCACCAACTACTAACATTCTGTATAATCAGTTACGCGTTAGATACTTCATTTCTCTACTTTTTACTAAACATTTAAACCTAACTTCTGTCTCGGATACAAAAGAATAACTAAGGAAAAACTTAATTTCTACATTATTCACATAACGGTCAAATGCATAATTGTATTTTAAATAATTAAGTTTTCTTTTCAAGAATCATTGTTCAATTAATCTTTCGAGAAAAATTTATTAATTAAATAATAACTTTCCCTTAGTTAAATGTAACCTGAAAACACATAACAAAGGGTACAATTATATATATATAACGACTAAGAATTACCACAATCATTTTTAATTTAAAACTGTAGATATATTTATCTTAATAGAATATCAATTTTTAATTAAATTAAAATTCAGAAAACCATTGAAATACGAAAGAAAATATAAATATACAAAATAAGTATTTATTAATAACAATTAATTCTACATTATACCTAGTAAAAAATATTAAGAATAAAGAGATTTATCAAGACGAGGTAAAATATAGAAATATATACTACAATATTGTAATAAAACAGATAACAAGAACTAGTAAAAAAAGGAATTGTTTTGTATATTCCACCATAAATTATACCTTATTCATTGTGAATAATGTAATATATTAATTAAATAATTTAATACTATAGGTAATTAAAAGAGAGAAAATCAAATTAATTTAACAGAACATGTACTAATTATCATTTAATTAAAGAATAAATTATGAGACTAGATTATATTTAGTACCAAATATTTTTGTTTTATTTTTTTAATTTAATTTTTTCAAAAACGTTTCTATGGATATGCTACACACTTTTACCTTGACAGTTCCCATTTTTGATATTACTTTTAAAAATTATAATCATAATTACATTCGTATTGAATTTTTTTAATGCAAAAAGGCCAACTTAGGACCACAAAAGTATCACTTCTTTCTAGCTTCTTTTCTCTTCTCCCGTTCGTTTCTCATTTTTTCGGCATGGCTTCGAGAATTTGTTCATCTGCCAATTTTTAAATTTTATATTTAAAAAAAAAAAGGAATTTTATTTTTTAAGTTATTCTTCGAAGGTTATCTGTTTCACAACAGTCTTCTTCTTTCAAGCCTGAAAGAAGAAGACTGTTCTTCTTTGTAAAGATGTGTAATTGGTTCAATGTTTAATATAATACAAACTAATATGTAAAGTTGTAGAACGGTTGTAGATAGACGTTTTATGGATGCACGTTAGACCAACATGTATATTATGTATTATAGCTGATGCTATGTAGTCGTTTAAATGAATAAGTACCATCTCTTGGTTAAACGATTATTTATTGTCATAAATTATAGTATATGCGTAAATGACATTGAAGGCATAATACCGACCATGTATCCCTTCAACATTCTCAACGCATAAAATGTAACATAAAAACGTAATATATCATATTTGATACATACAAGAACGTAATATATCATATAATATTAGATACATACAAGAACTTAACATACTGCCCGCCAAAAATCGGGCGATTTTTTAATAGAATCTTTACCTTTAGATAATATTTACAAGTTACAAAGAAATATTGAAAAATAGAAATGTTTGAAACATAAATAACAATTATACTTAGGTTAATTAACAAAGAAAAAGTACAAAAAACAAAAAAGAGTTTCTACCCTTAAATTATTCAAATAAATTAGTTATCAGATAATGGTAACAAACAAAGTTTAGGAACTGGCCTAGGAAAAAGCCTAATCGAACGTAAATAATTTAATTTTTGAATTTCAGACAGATCATTTGATCTATCTGAAAAATGAATTAAATTATTAAAAGTATTAAAATAATGTGGCCATTCAAGTATATTTCCATTGAAACATGGTAAATTAATTGGCTGCAAAACCTGTAATTGATTAGTAAGAATTGGTTTAACATTAGGATTATTTGAATCATCGGGTTTTACTGACATTTTGTGTAACAATGATTTTAATTTACACTCTATATTACACAGATTATCTTCTGTTTGTATTCTGTCTTCCATAGTAATGGAAAAATCATCAATTTCTAGTTGAGATTGAATATAATCATATTTAGTTTGTAAGTCTAACAGATTTCTTAGTTTTATTTCCAAAGAATAGATTTCATTTTTTGTAATATTAAAATTATCTACAAAAGTATTAATACGCATAATTGATGCTTTAATTGCACCAAGTTTTCTAATAAGCTCTTTTTTATCAGACATTTTAAATTTAATTTTAAACAGATTAGATTGAAAATATATTATAAAGTAATATATAGCAAAAACGATTTTAAGATATAAAAATAATAATAAATAAAATAGATATTATAAAAATAGTTACGATAAATGTCGAGCCTTGTTGAAGTTGAAATCCTGTTCGTATTATACTAAAAATGATGTCCACAGGTTGTTGTAATTCAATATCTCCTGACCGTTAAGGCGCAAAGAAAATTGAAGAGTCACTGCTTCCATCCAGCCCAAAGGACCAAAAAATTATGTAAAGATGTGTAATTGCTTCAATGTTTAATATAACACCAACAAATATGTAAAGTTGTTGAATGGTTGTAGATAGA
>JAAAKQ030208446.1:17014-29170 GCA_010016005.3 Zanna intricata | reverse complement strand
TGGCATTTTTCACCCACGCTACAATTCATTCATCTCATCCCTCTGAAGATATACTTAATTGTGGTTCCGGAGGTTAACCAAAAAAAATAAAAAATAACTTGTATAATAATATTCCTAGACCGTATATTCCAAATTGATTTTCTTTCATGAGATAAAAACTATTTGATTCCAATTATATCTTTATTATTACAAAATTTTATGGAAAGAAGAAAATAATGCATGCAAATCAATATTAAAAACTATATTAGTCAAGCCAACAGTAACTATACTGAAGACTTTAAAGCTTTATAATAAAGAAAAAAATCTGATGTGGACACCGCATAATAATTATTAATAAATCAATATATTTAAATAAAAAAAAAAAATAATAATAAAATAAAAGTAAAAAGGAGATGAAGTCTGATTCGAACCGATGTGCCTTCCTTTTTAAGATGCTAATATTTCATTAATTAAAATTTTGTTTAGATATAGACTTTAGAACCAATGAAAATAAGTACCAGTTATGATATGTCGTTAAAAAGCTCTCAATAAGGACTTATAACTGCAATAAAAAAACTCCAAATTCAAATTTGTTTGCATTTTGGGCTTTGCAAAAATATATGTTACAACAGTCCTAAATTCATAATTTCTACATTCTAAATTCAAAATACTACATTCAAAACATTGAATACATGTACATTCTACATACAAAATTTATAAATTCTTATCTGAAAAAAAGATTAGCCTACGGCTAATTGATATATGCGAGATTTGGCATGATTTTCCGAGTTTTGCGAGTTTATGCGAGATTTGCCGAGTTGACCAAAACTGGTCAATACGGATTCAGCGATGTTCAAAATGAATATTTCCTCTCCAATACATTACCCTTCCTTTACTTCGTACAAGTATGGATAATTTTATTTCCCCAATTTGTTTTCTATTAACCATTAAATTTATTTCATTGGTGAAATATTTTTCAAAAATTCGTAAAAGAAAACTAAAAAAATTAGTTTATAAACGCTATCTCTTTCCTAACATATTAATGGTACTTTACTGTTATTTACACATTTCTAATACAACTTTACAAATCTAACATAATTTTTTTTGTTACAGTGACTGAATATGCTATTATTTTAAAAACGGCCAATAATTACAAAACCTTCTGTCAAAAAAAAACGCACTAAACTAATATGAACAATAGAAAAAACTGAATATTAAGCTTATTTTAAATGCATATTTTTACATTAAATTTTTCAGTTTTACTGTGGTTTTCGAATGGTATTAAAACGTAGTCACAAAATGTGATTTTTAGAGTTCTGTTGCAGAAAATTTCATGTCATAATTAAAAACTGACATGAAATTAGATTGATTAATATAAAAATCATTTCCTTTATTACCAAATAACCTTTTAAAGTTGAAACTTATCGTGAAAAAATAGCGTAATGTAGCATTGTAGACCTGTTATTCACACATACTTCACATTTCGTAAAGATACCAATAATTTTACATCCACTAACAGAAATATACTGTATTTTAAATATTTAATTTGTATTTTTAATATACTGTGGATACCGGTGTACTTTCGTGGTTGGGATTAAATTAACCACATACCTCAGGAATGGTGGCCAGAATCTGTACAAGATACATCAGATTTTTATGTCATACATATCATACTCATCTCATGGAACCACAGTGGTATTGCTTATCGTTCACTAGTTGAACAGATTGCAATGTACACATTAGAAAAGGAATTAAAAAATTTCGTGATATTCTGTAAAAAACTGACGTTATCTTTGTAAATGAGATTTATTTTTGGTTACATAGAAGTGTATTTAAAACAGACGCTCTAACCAAAAAATTTAATGAAGATACTACAAACATAATGGAAAGTTAAGCTCGAAATAAACTGTTTATATTACTATATAATCTGTCTCGAATAATTCTTAAAATTTTGGGGTATAACTTTGCGCAGAATTAAGACTGCAGGAGGTTTTTTTATTTATTTATTTTTTTCCCTAGATTTAACTTATTTTCATTACCTATAACTGATTATTCATGAAAATAAAGAAATAAAAATTACGTCACAGAAGCAAATTATCAAAAGAATACGTTTAAGCAAAAAAAAAAAAAATCATATTTGAAGAAGAAGCACAGAAAATTTTCATGAGAGTGAGTGTTTATATACATTTGCATAAAGTCAGAAGTTATATTCATGTTTCGAAATAGATATTTTAAAATATAAAATTATCTTCTGGTATGGATTGATTCTGTCATTGGAACCAAGAACATCACGTTAAGCAACTTAAATTTTATTTTCTAACGAGGATAATTTCGTAATAAATTTAATAAAACATTCATGACTCAGTCATCTGCACATCTAAATATCAAGATCGCCGAAGTAAACAACTTATATACTGTTAAAAATTTGGGAAAACAAAATCAACTTTAACTGTATTCGAAAACGATCAAATTTAACCTTTTTTTCCAGTTTCGAACAGGAAACAATAACAATACTATTGTTGTCAATACTGCATTACTCTTTAACCACAATATTATGCATTAAGTTAGTGTTTGTGTGCATGCTTTCGCGTTCAGTAGAATACAGAAAAAAAAATAAGAAAAGTTATTATAAAAAAATATATTTTCATATTTAAATTAACAAATATAACATTTATAAACTGCATACACATCTGGGTAATAAACTATGTATTAAATAAGCTAATACCATGTATATAGTGTACGAGTATATGCATAATATTCCCATGAGGCTTACGTTTTGTTGGGAATTCCAACCCGTATTAATTTAAACGCTTATAAAAGCAAAATTTAATACGAGAACATATAAAATATCAATGCTTTTAAGTAAATAGTTACCATTATGAAACTAAAGTTTATTGTTCAAAACTGATTTCTGTAAATAAATGTAATAATCAAAGAATAAACTCTTTTAGCAAAATAGTAAATGGTAGTTTAAATTACAAAACTATTAAATAAACAGTTTGCACTAAATTAATGGATCTATTTAGATGTATACATGTGGAAATTATTCCTGCACGTCATAAGAAATATTATTTATATATAAACTGTTTAAAATAATACCGGATTGTTAAATAGTTTCAATTAATTCTTAGCGCAACTATTTTTAATACTTCACAAAAATGTATAATTATTTTTAAAAATTCGTGTATCGAATTTCAATAAATTGTTTTAAATACATTCTTTACAAACTACTTAACTGACACAAAACTTTGATACAAATTCCACTACAAATCTGAATATAGCTTTATTTATTATTTTATGCAAAATTCGTTTGAAATAACAATCCCGCATCCCATTCTCTTGATAAATTTAAAAAAAAAAGAGAGAGGGAAAGAGTGAAATGTAATTTTTTAACCATAAATAGAGAGTGCAAGTTTTGAAAGAAAAAAATAATAATTTTTTTTTTTTTTTTTTTTAAATAATAATTCTGATTTACAATTCCAGAAATATGAATGAGTATGAAGTAAAAGAAAATGAACTTCCTCTTTTTTAACCTCCGGAACCATAATTAAGTACATCTTCAGAGGAATGAAATGAATGAATTGTAGCGTGTGAAAAATTCCATGTCTGACCGGGATTCGAACACGGGACTTCCGGATAAAAGGCCGAGACGCTATCACTCGGCCACGGAGGACGGCAAAAGAAAATGAACTGAGCAAAGCTTATCGACATTATTCCATGTTATTTAGTCCAAATACACATATAAAAAAATTAAAAATCATTAATATTTAGACCAAATATATTATTCTGTCACAAACTCAAAAAATTTTCCTAACCTTTTCAAGACGGGCACGATTAACAAAAAAGTTACTTATTACTTCACGAAAGAAGATGCTGCTAATTATTTCCAAAAAGTCCATTGGAAGAAAAATATCCATTAATTTGGCAGCGAATAGTTCAATCTTTGTAACTGAGAACCTTCTATTCACTACAAAGTAATCAACTGATAACTATCCGAAAACTTGTTCAGAAATATGTTCACTCATTCTTTTTCTAGACTATCATTTGTTTTTGTGTCTTGTATTCAAATTTTCTTCTTCTCTTACTACATATTTAGAAGTAATAAGTAATTATTTGAATACTAAATTTAAATCTGATATATTTCTTTACTATTTTTTTTTTTTGTAGTTGGTTAACTACATAAATTAATAAATTATGAAAGAAAATTGGAATTGAAGATGTTTTATTAAACTATATTGAAATCAGTATTTCCCACCTGAATATTTCTATAAAAAAAACTTTTCTTCTGAAAAATTTTCAACTTAAAAAATTTATATTGACTTACGTCACTATAATTCTTTTCGTTCAGAGGATTTATCATAAGCCTCATTTGGATTGAATATATAATTTCTGATCTCGATAGCGGAAGAGTGATGGTGCGTTGCCTTTTATTCTTAAGTTCCCGGATTCGAATCCCCGATTGTATATGAAATTTTCATACGTTAAAAATTCTTCATCCCATATTCCTACGAACACAAGCATCGAACTTAAAATCTTAACTAACCATCAACTATTAAAAAAATATACTGAAAAAGTAAAGATAACGTTTGGTATCACAGTTTAATTAATACTGATGATTTTTCTTTGGAGATGGTCAGAATACTTTTCCGAAATTTTAAACTTTTTATTTGTAAATCGATTTTAATTGAATAAGTATTACATAATTAATTGTAACTTGAAAAATTTAAGTGATTATAGAACCACTTTTAAATTCATCATCATCATATCAATGGATCTTTAAACCAAATCGAAGTTCAGAAATTACCAGTCAGACAGTAAGACATGGGAAATTTACCCTGAATTTTTATAATTCCATCCGGTTAATTTATTTTTATAGCACAATATAAAAAAAAATTGCTTAACAATTTATCATATTGAAATACAGAATTATTGCTATTCTTTCCTAAGGTGAATTTTTTTTAACAATATAAACAACTTAACTTCTTTTATATTTTAACTTTAAAAAGAAATTCAATTGTAAAGATTTTTAATCAGATATAAATTTGTGATATTGAATTTATAGGACATTTGTTTTTTGATTAAATTTAATCGTCATTTATACGTAAGCTAAGTAAAATAACTAAACAATAAAATAGAGACGAAATGAATAAAATAGTAGAAAGAGTGGAGGAGAAAAAAACCTCAAATGCTTTTTAGTAAAAAGAAGGCATGACGACTGACATGTTTATCGATTGATTCCTTGTTACAACTTCAATTCGTGAAAAAAAGTAATCTAGACTAGTGTTTCTTGTCTACGGTTTGTTAGTTTGTCAGTTCTTTCAGTTTTAGTACGGCATTAAATTCAACCATACGAATAAATTTAAAATGTAACACAATGAAATACCTTAGTTTACTTTTAAATCTGTTATAGAATACGTCAGTTTAGGATTTGCAAGTTTGTATGAAGGAAATTGTCAACCAGACGAATGGTATCACTGGTTCTCAGAATCATCAAAAATTCTACTAAGCTTAGTTAGCATTAGTAAGAGATAAATATTCTGGATTATGTTCTGCTCCTTTCCCTTTTCAGTATGGTACTCAATCTGATGATATATCAATTTAATAGCTAAAAACTATTAGATTTTATTTATATATACAATAAATTAAAAAATATGATACACCCCCGCTATTTATTGATATGGTCACATATGAATCACAGTCATATCTTTTCTTGAAAAGCATTTTTTTTAAACTAATATCTTAACTAATGATGTGTGAAATATTTTTTAACAGATTTTATATTCTTCATCGTGTTTTCATAAAACATAAACTTCTGAAGTATTCGTGATCAAAAGGAAAGGTAAAAAAAAAAAACCTTGGAAGTCATTTAATTAAACTGGTCAATGTTTTTGAATCCTTTCAAGTGTTCCTTTACTAAAATTTTTTTTCACTTCAAAGGAACGTTTCACGAAATTTAAACTACAAAAGCTAGTGATTGAAATCCAGTTGAGTAGTTTGAAACCGATTTGAGAGAATAAAAAATATTTTATTTACCGAGATTTTATTCAATTCGTTTTAAACAAATTTATGATTTAGTAGGCCCCGTTCATGTAGTACTGAAATTAATAATTGGATTGAAGACGAAATTAAACAATTAGAATGGAAAATCTGATGTCCAAGTGGAAATTAGTAAACAATAAATTAATATGAAACAAATGTTATTTGTTTTATAATGTACAGAATGGACAGACATACACAATGCTGTACAATACAAAAGTAACAATTTCATAGACACAGTGTAGGATTAAAGATGAAATATGAAGTTAAAGAGTCAAGTATCCGAAGTTTAGTCACTATGAGACATTTGAATACTAGATTGTGGATACCGGTGGTATCCACTGTATCAAAGTGGTGGGATCCACCACTTTGGTGGTTGGGTTTCAATTAACCACACTTCTCAGGAGTAATCGACCTGAGATTGTACAAGACTACACTTCATTTAGATTCATACACATCATCCTCATTCATCCTCTGAAGTAATACCTAACGGTAGTTCCGGAGGCTAAACAGATAAAGAGAGAGAGTCACTATGAGACAGAATTTAAGTGGTCGATGACGATAGTAGTGAAGATATATGAGTTCTATCAAAATTGGTGGCTTTACAAAGGAAATCTTCTCCCCACCACACATTTCTGTCATGCAGTACCTACAAAGGTAAAAAATATCTAAGGATAGTAAACCTTATTAAACATGTTCGTAAAAAACGGATCGCTGGTTGTTTTATAACTGCGTCATAAACTTCAATTAATCGGACAAAATACCACAAACAGAGTTAAAAGACAATTCGCTTCACTGATGATAATAATACTAATAAAATATTTTTAAATAATACGAAATAAATATAAATAACACCAACGATCCGAGATAAAAAAAATTAAAACTTATTTTGCTCGGGCGAATAAAATTATGTAATCTTTTTTCATGTAAACATGAGAAATTAACTTTACAGCTTTGAATACCTAAGTTTAAAATAGTATAAACCAAAAATAGTTAATTTATACTACATATTAAATGAGTAGTAGCAGGTTTTATGTAATTACTTTTACGTAAGTGCTGTAAAATAAAAGTGCTTTTATAATGCCAATTTATAAGAAAATCTGCGGATAATATGCCTTGGTTGTTTTGTACTGAATTTAACGAAATTGGTATTAAAAGCAAATTAAAAAAATTGACAATCGTAATTAATTACAAAGACTTAATTAGTATTAAAGATAATATTTCTGCGTTAGCATGCTGTAAGCACTGATTTCAGTGATCAATGACTGATGTACGGTGTCAAAAATAGACAAAATGCCGAAAGCGATTCAACATAAGGGCTCGCTTTGCTTGTACAATAAATATAAAATATTTTTTGAAATTACAAAAAAAGTTCTTTCTAAGTTCACAACTATAATTTTTTTCATTACGTACTAAAACTGAACCTTATGTTTCATTTTGATGGCTCTAGGAAAAAAATAGCACTTTTGTCGAAGGGTTATGTTATAAATCATCCATACCAATTTTAGTTCAGGAATTTCTTGAACATACTAATTCAAATTGATAACAAAGATCTATAAATAGGCTTATATATATAAAAGTAAATAATTTTCTTTTAATAAAGTATAAGTAAATTAAAATAAGAAAATATAATTTCTTAAGACATTAATTGCCAGACTTTTGTTTCAATTTGAACTGAAATAAAACCATTATTCTATAAAGTAGAGCAGGAAAAAAATATGTATAACAAAAATTATTTTGTTAAAAAAAAGGAAAAAATGTTTTTATAGTTTTTGAGAAATAATTGTGTGTGATTTTCTTTTTACTATTTGCTGTTGTTAGACCTATTATATAAACTGTAACATTTATAAAGAGAACCCTCAACAAAGAAAACATAATTGAGTTTTTCTTTTCTTCATTCTAAGATTTTTGATACAATAAAGACATCCAATTCAATCTATTTTCCGCTTTAAAAAATTTACTAAAAGCAATATCCTAGAAAACATTTATAACGTATAATTTATTTATTCTTTTTCTTTATTTATTTATTTTTTTGAAACAAACGAAGTAATTAGATTAAGATTACTGAAATAACTAGCTATGAACATTAAACCTTATTAAAGCAAAATATTATTACATCAACTCCACAAATTAAGTAGATAAATTAGAAATTTAATTTTTATTGTATTTATAATTAATATTAAATTATAACTTCTCAAGTTTACTTAGTATTTACTTTTTACTCTAATAACGAAAGTTCAATTTTTAGTCCTGACAACGTTTTATTACATTAACTTAGAGTTATGTTTTTCTAAAATTTCCCTCATGGGTATTTCATTCATACATCCTTTTGACTTTGATATTGCGAGAAGTATTAAACTATCTTACATCTAATAATTACATTCGTTGGATTGAATGATTCTACTAATTTAATATTAAAATACATCAAATTCTAATCGATCGTTATACTTAAGTATAAACAATTATCAATTTTAATCAGTTAAATGTACCAGTATATCGAAGTAGACTAAATTTGGTCTCGAAATAAGTATACATTAGATATTCCAGCACAAGTTGTTATAAAAACTTTAGAAAACCAATCAGAAAAGTTATGTTTATTACTTTTTTTTTAACCTCCGGAACCACCGTTAAGATATATCTACAGAGGATGAGATGAATGAATTGTAGCGTGTGTGAAAAATTCCATGTCTGACCGGGATTCAAACCCGGGACCTCAGGATGAAAAAATAAAAAAAACGGATTTCCAACCAAATCCCTTATGTCTTGAACAAATTACTAGAAATGATAAATTTGACCGTAAAACACCATTTTAAGACCAGTAGAAAATTCCACTTAATCAGTAGAATACCAGTCGGTAGAATACACCATTCCAATTAATCACAAAATGAAGAAAACGAAGGTTTTAAAATTTTGACGAATTAAAGAAAGAAATTCAATGAACAAATTTTAAGGGTAAATTCGGTTCAATTGCAAACCTGACTTCATCAACAAATCACAACACGGTTTATTGTGTTGGGATTTCAATCGATCAAAAAACTACGTTATCTTATCAATTATCACATAACATTTATACAATTATTTAGTAAACAGCAAGGTCCATTTGATTACTAAAGAAAATTTTTACGACCAGAAATAAAATGAATTATCCAATCATAACGAAGAAAATCTTCAAAATTTAATTTTGAATACAAATTTTCGGAATTAAAACTATTTATATTTTATGGTAAAGTACTCCATGACATTACCAATGAAAGGATGCTACTTTGTACTTTTTTTTAGTTCAAATCAGAGAGTAACATTTATCTTAGCTCTAGTTAACTTTTAATGGTATAGTGTTCTATTATTTTCTAGATAACCTACAAGATGAACACACTAAATCGATTATTTTTATATACTAGTTAGTTTTTATTTCAACATGTGTCTCTTGCTTAAGAAAATAAATAAATTAGTTTATAAAATTTGAAGGTGGTTTGGATATAGTGTTGAAGTCTATAAAACATATTTTAGCATATGATATATAACTAATCAACTATTAATAGCATAGTTGATTCATATGTTGAATTCAATTCGCTTCATATGCTAGGAGAAAATCCACAATTGATGCGGTGAAGCATGTTACCCAGTGGGTCAAGGCGCGAGTTGGAAGTACACGTCGAAGAAGGCAGATTCCGCCAGTAGTTAAACATCTACAAGGCAAGATGTTGAACATGCGTTAAACATCTTGCCTAGGGGAGTCATCATGAGGTCACTGCGGGGACGGGGGATCAGCGAGTATCTTTTGGTGGCGATCAACGATGACCTTCACGACCGCTTCATGACAGCAGACACGGGGGAAGGGGTCATTGAGTTCAAGAGGTGCGGCGGGATCCTTCAGGGCTCGGTACTAGGACCCCTTATGTGGAACATGGCATACGACGACCTCCTCAAGCAAGGGTTCCCTGAGGATGCACAGGCGATTGCGTATGCCGGTGACTTGGCTCTCCTGGTGGCGGGTTTTACTGAGAATGAAGTAGAAGAATCACTGAACGGGACCATAGCCATCCTAAGCGAGTAGTTACGTGAGAGGAACTTGATGTTGGCGCTCAACAAAACGGCCATGGTTCCAATCGTAGGCAGGAGACGCATCAGGGAGTTGTCAATCAGGGTCGACCAGGTCACAGTTCAGGAGTCGAGGTGTGTAAAGTATCTCGGCGTCTGGCTTGACCGGTCGGATCTGTTTAACACACATCTGAGGGAGGTAACCAGAAGGACAGAGTCTGCAGTAGTTGTTTTGGGCAGACTGATGAACAACCTGGAGGGGCCCCGGGAAAGCAAGAGGAGGATGATTCTCTCCATGGCTTCCTCCATAGTACTGTACGCAGTACCAACGTGGATAGAGGCACTCGAACGAAAACAGAATGTTTGATTGTTGGCGTCTTTGCAGCGGCGAGCAGCCATTCGAATAACATCAGCTTATCGGACCATCTCCGGGGAAGACGTGGAAGTTATTGGGGAGTCCCACCGATTCACCTTAGGGGGAATCAACTAAAGAACACCCACGACGAATGCCAAAATCGGAGGCTAGGGAACGAACCACCCAGTTCTGGCAGATAGAATGGAATAGGTCAACTAAAGGAGAGTCGACAAGGCGACTTATCCCACGACCAGAGCCGTGGATTCGGAGGAAACATGACGAGATGGATTAGTATCTCACCCAGTTTCTCTCCAGCCACGGCAATTTTAGGACGTACCTTCACCGATTTAAGAAGATGTCTAAACCGTGGTGCGTCTATTGCGGCCAAAACAACTCCCCCGAGCACACGTTCGACGCCTGTTATAGGTGGGAGGATGTGTCAGGCAAAGACACGGCTTGGAGCGGCTCACGCCTGATGATACTGTGGCATTTATGCTTCGGGGACGTTGAGAATGGGAATCAGTGGGAAGGATGGTTGCGAGCATCCTGTAGACTAAGGAGGAAGTCTGAGGTGAATAGAGAGATCATTAGCCAACAAGTAAGAATGCTCATATTGATATGAAGTGTTCAAGGACACCAGTGTACCTGAAGTTAGTATCTGTATTTATGAGAATACTATATTGTATATTTACTATTACTATTATTATATTGTGTATTTTTAATATAACCTGGTATGTATTGCATGTTATACATTACGACTTGGTGAACGATAAATACATGTTATATTGAACGCCTGGGACCGAAGTGTGGTGACGTGTAGGGCCAGGGAGGTAGCTCTTCTGTCTAGAGTGCTTTGTTTCGTCCACATGCAAGAGTGTATGGGTCGGATCTCCCCGATGATGACAAAAGAGACCCTCGAGGTATGTGAGAAACACGGAAAGTGAAGGTTGTGCGAAATGCACTGCTGGAACTTACAGGTTAGGGACGGGAAGGGTAGCTCCCCAATGGAGGGACGCATCGGCATTCCAGAAGCGGAGATCGGTGCGCCTCAATGAGGCTGGAGAGTCCCCGATGGAATTGCCCCAAAAGGGGACAAAGACAGGGTGGGCAGAAACTGCTGCCACGACACTCCGCGGCGACTGAGTAATGCCTAACGGCGGGTTAAAATAAAGTAAAAACACAATAAAAAATTGAACACATCTAATTGCTTCCTGCATACAATTTAAAAAATAAAATTGTCGACCGCCGTGACTGAGTAAGTAGCCATTTCGTGCCAAGGTCTCGGATGCACCCGATTAGGCATTGCATTTTCTTATAATATGATAATTTTCACCTGGTATAATGACCATAATTATTGATGCTCACTCTTTCATAACAAACAAAAAAATCTGATTTAGATACCACATGACTTCCTTGTACGCCTATTAAATTTCATATTCACACTTTTAGGTAGATTTCATACGAAGGTACCTATTGTAATGGATATCATGATCGATTCGACTTCCGGAAAATTTCGACATAACTTCGCGTTTAATATTCCCCAGACCCCTAAACCACCGTCATTTTAAAAGCTTATATATATATATATATAATATATATGTATATATATTACATATTCTTTTGGACACGATAACTGCCGTAATATTGCGCCAACTACTTTCAAATTGATACATAAAATACAACGACCCAAAATCTCGGTCGAGTACGTTAATGGGCAAAATCGAACAATAGGGATGGAAATTAATTTT
>JAAAKQ030208435.1:0-11696 GCA_010016005.3 Zanna intricata | reverse complement strand
CAGCTACTCTGTATCACTGAGTACGCAAGCCCCCCCACCATCGGCAAGGTCTCATGATTCGTAGAGGGAGGAAAAATTTTATAAATATTAAAAAAATGGAGAAAAATGAGCTGAAAAATAATGTTTTTGATAAAAAAAAAGTCATATTTTGCCTCTTCTTTCAGTTTAAACCAAATAGACCCAGAAATCACTACGCTCAAAAATTACGGACTCTTCGAGTTTTTTGCAAAATACTTACTTTGCAATAATAATTTCTTTTTAACTTACAGCATCCAGTTAAAGTCACTTATTGTACAAATTACTATCTTTCCCATAATTTGAAGTATTTTGAGAAAAAAAGCACTGAGTCTCAAACGACAGATCCATTTTACGCGCTTTTTTGTATTTTTTTTTAAATTTTGCACGTGACCTATTATGGAATCTTTATGTACAACGACTCAGTTTATAAGTTAGGCGATTACCTAGAAATCTCTTCTCAGACATTTGTTCTAAAATGATTTCCGGCCCAGATAAACCCGATTTTCGCCGGTCACTCGGGCCATATTTTCAATTTTCCCCCTCTTTTGAAACCTGGTTCATTAATTTTTTTTTTTTTTTGTTATAAATATTAGTTTTCATCGATTATATCATCATGACAGATTACAGAGTAATAAGAATTTTTCCGAAAAATCGCCTGTTTCATGTGTAATGCTTTTGGTCTATACTGGAACTTCCTGCCCGACAACCAGTACATTTCCTTAACTTTGAAGTTTAATTGCTTCCTATTTTCCCGTAAATGAATCTTCCATGTTAGGTGATGATCCAAGTAAAGATATCTTATACTTTCGGTATGGGGAATTAAAACGCCATCGAGGTTCACCCGCAGACCTATCCTATCCCGATAGATAATCTCACATAATTCGACTTCGCTTGGTTACTCTTACCTTCCAATTCCCCAGCCATATGTTGATTTAGTCTAACCCAGATCGCAGAATAATCAAAACTACACTTGGATCCACATTAATAGCTAGAATAACCGTGTCCTCTATAAAAGAAGCAATGGTGATGTTGTCCACAGTCGGTCCGCAGTGAAGATGGAGAATAGACGGTACAGATGATATTAAACAGGACCCATAACTGAGATTTGGAGTTCACCCGACTTAATGTCAAAGAACATAGACAACTTATGTCCATATTTTAATTGGGAAAAACGTCTGTCCAGGTAGCTATACAGAAATACATAATACGGTTGAGAGGGACACGTTTTTTATTTGTATAGTGAGCTAAATAGTACGTAAATACGTACCGGATGGCGTTGGAAGGAAGCTTGAGTAACATATTGTAAGTAACTAAGTCAAATCCTCGGGCCTTCTTTGAAGTTCTTACCTTCCTGATCACTTAACTTCTGCTGTGGGAAAAGTCTTGACAGGAAAACTCAAAGGAATCGGGCTGGCCAAGAATTCAAGGATTTCATCCACACCATCTCTTTGTACTTTAAGTAGTTGAAAGATCTTACCCAGATAAGCACCAAACTGGTTAGTGTTTTCTTTGTCACTCCAAGCTTATGAAACATTCGACACTGCAAACGAGGAAATGTGGGTGGAGGTCCTTAAAGTTCTTCGTGACCCGTCATAAGGAATAAAATCTTTACATGAAGGGGAGTGACCCTCAAGCTAATTTTTAAATGTCTCGTTCAATATTCAGCACCATAATGTTTGTTAAGTATTCAACACGTATTTCAGCCTGAGAGCGACTCTGTTTAGAGAGGTATCTGTGTAGCATCTTCGCCTACTGTACCTATCTTCAGGTCTCCTGTAGCATTGCCACCTCCAGAGCCTCCTTTTAATAGCAATGAGATCTATCACTTTCCTTGGATAGCCCATATCCATAGTCTCGGGTTCTTGTGTCTAGTCTCGGGTGTCGAGCGCCACGCAGCCTCTTGCAGGATGGTAAGTACCTTACCATCCTGCAAGAGGATCGAGGTAAAGTACTTACCTCGATCCTCGACATTGTTGTTTCACCAATAATGTCAGTAGAACACTTGTTGTTGTGTAATCCTTCCTCCTTAATATCACTGTACAGGGACTAGAACAGTTGAATGACTGGATATTGTGCAATAGTTATTTCCTCCCTCAGTGATAGATTCGAAGTAACAAAGAAGTCTCAAAGCCCGGGACCATTGTCGGATTCGACCGCCAGTAAGTAGATTGTATTCCATCGATTATCTTCAGCTGCATATTGACATCGCAGCGCTTCAAAGCTCTGCTTCTTGTGAAAAACAACTGAGAACCCCGCAGAAGATATTTGGTGTTCCAGCCGCCACCCGCGGTAAACCGTGAACCAAGTGTTTAGAAGAACTTAAAGAGTCTTAAGAAGTACTAAAGAGTCTTAAAGAGTTTAAAAGTACTTAATGACGTCATCCGTCATTATGTAGCGAGGAGGACAGTAGACCCACAGATAGCTGATCGGTCCAAGCGATCTTGAATCTTAATCGAGTTGACTTGGATGTGATCTATCCTGTACTCTGGTAACTGATGATGTCGTTGGCGTTTCTGCACAGCACTTCCACACACTCTGCTATCAAAATGAGTAGTATTGTAGACAGAATCCCCGGAAGACAAAAAAAATTACGATCGGTGAAGGGAATTTCCAATTGCAGAACGACAGCCAACGATTCGATAACCATTAAAGCTTCTAGTTCGTGTCTACGACCAACAAGTCCATTTGTAATGTATTTGAAGTACATTAGAATGTATTTAGAGTCCAGCTTAAAATGTTTTTTTTTTAATTTAAATATTAACTGCGCTTAACTGAAGTAGAGAATTTACTATTTCGGTCGTAATAATATACTACGTGCGGTAATTTTTTCAAATATAGCAATCTGTCAACAACTCATTATTTATGCAAGTACTCAAAATTACATGTAATTACACGTTGTAATAACCGAGTAAATAACTTAATTAAAAGAAGTTAGCTAATATTGTTTCCAAACGTTTATTTTCAATACTTGTGCTGCTGAATGTGATAACAATAACTCTGTGATACTGACACTTAGCGACACCTTACGGAACTTTATTGAACTAACTGGAAATATAATTTTATACCAAGTATGATTTTTTCTTAGCACGTTCTGTAATCTTAGAAATTTTAATACTAATTTTAACGAAGCGGTTAATTTTGTGATTTCTTACCCTGAAATAACAAAGTGTATCTAATGTATAAATAAATTAACAATGTATAAACTGACGTTAAATTTTTGTCTTTGTTTTATGTACTTTAATTTCATAGTTTAAATGTATATGAATTATTGTAGAAATAGGTATTTTAAATCTATTTTTTAATATTTTGTTTTTTAAATTTATTTTAAACAGATCACTGTCTGTATAAACATAAATCGGCCTGGAAGCATTTCCGTATATCGATAAGAAAATGACTCTAGGCCAATTTATATATTTATACACTTGTATAAATATCCGTATGTATGTTTACTGTGTTAGTGTATGTATGTTTATGCTGCAACACACACGTAAAGTTGAAAAAAATGTTTGTGAACTATGTTCTTAAATAAAATAAATTATTCGCAAAAAAGAAGCTAAAAAAACTACTTTCAATTTTTATCATAAAATTAAGCTCCGTACTCTTGTTACATTTATGAAGAAAATGCTAAGTTTTAGCCTATCTTAAAAACGTTTTTCATTAATTAGATCTTTTTTCAAACTAGTGTCTCTAATTCAAAGATAATATATCTTTATGAAATTATATTCTGAATTACAGTATATCAGTTTTAAAATGATGATTTTTATTTGCAATAAAAAATTATTTCCAATAAATTTTCTAATTTTCGTGAATTAACAGTAACACTCTAACATATTTAATTAACGGAATGGTTTTTATGTATTTGAATAAATTATTACTGATAAATTTTTGCTCTTGTTACATTTATTTTAACTTTTACGTCGTTCATCTTGAATTGTTTGTTTTACATATTTCAGTTTCTTTTCGTCTGCATATCTAACCTTCTAGACTTCTATCACCAAAATAACCAATCCTAACTTTTTGTTCGTTATTAAATTATAGGACACTTCTTCTACTCATAGTAAGTAATGCTGAAAAATATGCATCCTAAATTTAAATATAAAAGTCTCTTTATCTGTATAGACGTTTTTCAGTAAAGCTTTTGGACGGTTATTAATCGGACGAATTAATCTTCAGTCAAATTCCTCTGATAGGTTACATAACATTTTTAAAGTAAGCCAATCAATATTTTTATTTTTAACAATATTTTTGTTTTTGGCTTGTTATGGCAGAATTTAAATCCATAATTAAGAATAAAAAACGGTTATAATCAAGCATGAAAAATCGTCAGTAATATTTATGATTTAATGAGGAGAGTGAAAGTTATTTTATTTATTGTAACATTTTCTATCGCTGAATAAATCAAACTCGATCAGTAATAATAATGTAGTTCGGGGAAGTGAACTTTTAGAAAACAAGGCGGAATTTAATTTAAATTTGCGTTTACTATTCTTACTAAAATTACCATTAATTCTGTTATTACGTTTGACCTTTGCTTTCGTACAAAATAATGATAAATAGCCTTTTGGTTCAACGATTTTGTTTATCTAAGTTTGATGGCTAATCTCAGATTCACATGATGGGTAGCATCTTCTAAATTTGTCCGTTGTACGATTTTAAAATATAACGCAAGAATGAAGCATATATTTTTAAGAATGAATTTACTTTTAAGTAGCTATTAAAATTTACTATACACGATAAAAGTATTAATAACTCTACTATTTATTCAATTGAAATATTTTTTTTTATCTTCAGTCATTTGACTGGTTTGATGCAGCTCTCCAAGATTCCCTATCTAGTGCCAGTCGTTTAATTTCGGTATACCTCCTACATCCTATGTCTCTAACAATTTATTTTACATATTCCAAACGTTGCCTGCCTGCAAAATTTTCCCCATTTACCTGTCCTTCCACTACCAAAGCGACTATTCCAGAATGCCTTAAAATGTGGCCTATAAGTCTGTCTCTTCTTTTAACTATATCTTTCCAAATGCTTCTTTTTTCATCAATTTGCCGCAAAATCTCTTCATTTGTCACTTTATCTACCCATCTAATTTTTAACATTCTGCTGTAGCACCACATTTCAAAAGCTTCTAACTTTTCTTCTCAGGTACTCCGATCGTCCAAGTTTCACTTCCATATAAAGCTACGCTCCAAACATATAGTTTCAGAAACGTTTTCCTGACGTTTAAATTAATTTTTGATATAAGCAAATTATATTTCTAACTGAAAGCTCGTTTAGCCTTTGCTTTTCGACATTTTGTATCGTTCTTGCTTCATCCATTTTTAGTAATTCTACTTACCAAATAACAAAATTCTTCTACCTCCTTAACCTTTTCTTACGAATACGTTAAAAAAATAAACGAAAGGTTTCCCGTTAAGTTAATTAATACCGTTAAGTTTATGGTACAACTATTCAACCTTTTTATTAATTTATTTTAAACAAATAAGCCTTTTAAATGTAATCGGCTAAATTTTGAGTAATTTTTCAAGCTGTAACATGCAAAACTGTAATTAGAAAATATATTTTATAGTGTATCATTTCAGCTCGTATCATTTTCTTCTTTCCACCGAGTGTGTATTAATTTATTAATTACGTTTCATTTTATTTTTAAATTTAGCATTATATAAAAATAATTGTAGCTTTAATTTTTATTTAAATTTTTAAAATGCGGACTTTTCTTCATAAAAAATTTTTACAAATTTTCCGATATTCTACAAGGAAACAAAAAAAGGAGCCTTTGATCACATAATTGATTATGAAAATTATGCAAATACGTAAAATCTTTATTACATTTAAGATTTATGAATACTAATAATACTGCTAAAAGTTTACCTCAAAACCAACGATTAAGAATCATGTTACGTCAGTCATTAAACAAATGAGTATCGCTATAACCAATCACACAATATGAATACTGAGAAATGTTGTGTATTGGAATTCGTACACAAACATTTTTTATAATAATCTTATTAGATCAAAAATTATTATTAGAATTAATTTTCTAGATATTGTATGGTAGATTAGTTGAATAAGAATGTTACTAAGTTTAAACAAAATTTATAGGTTATAGCGTAAAACCTATAGTAAGAATACAGCAGTTAAGCATTTCAGTACCTGTAAATGCTTATACATTCTTTAATAAAAACTAAATAAATAAATAAATTATAAAAACTTATAAAATAAACACAAATACAATAACCAGAACTGACAGTTTTAAATACCTAGGATAATGGATAACACAACAGAAAAAGTAGCACTAGAAAACAGACTACTCAAAATAGAAAAAAACATACAATATCACGAAGAATATCTACAACAAGAAATCCCTATCCTGGAACACCAAACTAAGACCACCAAACTAGTTAGAACAGAAGTCCTTTATGCGGCAAAAACGCTGAAACTACATCAGGACGTAGAGAAAATAGAGAGAAGAATCTTACGGAAAATATTAGGCCCAAAAACAACATAGAAATAGATTATAAACAAAGATCAAACCAAGAGCTTTATTCAAAAATAGAAAACATAACAGACGTAATCAGGAAAAGAAGACTACAATTCTACGGACACATATACAGAATGGAGAACACCAAACTAACAAAACAGATCTTCACCCAACTGCCTTAAAGAAATAGACAATGACCTAGTAAACAATTCAATAGACTCAGAAATTAAAAAAAAAAAACAGAGCAACATTCAGAAAAAAAATACAGGAATTAGTTTCAGAAGAGGAAAAAACTCACTTGTAGAAGAGGGAGAAAATAGATTCAAGAAGACAAAAAACACCTCTATAGTAAAATAATGGAAGCATGGAATAAGAAATTGATTTAGGTACTCTCAAACTGGGCTATTCGAAAAAACAAGCTCATAAGAAATGTTAATAAGTATTTATCAGCTGAAGTATAATGACTTTTATGGAGCGAACCTTTTTTTTTTAGGAGCTTATTTTTCTAGATAAATTTTATAGGAAATTTTTAGATTAAATTTTAGATAGAAGCAATTTTAAGAATTGTCTTGCTTCATTTATATCTGTTCGGTTGTTTTTTTGCACGCACGCGTGCGCGCATGTGTGTGTGTGTGTGTGTGTGTGTGTGTGTGTGTGTGTGTACCAATACACTCTATTATTATACTCACACTATTATTACACTCTATTATTATTGTACCAATACACTCTCTATTGTTAATACTCCATACCCAAACGCGCGCGCGCGCGCGCGCGTTTGGGTATGGAGGAGTGATTGTCTTCCTTATTGTGCACATAGCCATATATGAAAATATATCGATTTTCAGTTAAACTCAATTAATGATATTATATTAATTTAAATTTAAAGAGTTATGACAATTGTTCCTACATGAGCTTTCTTTTTACGTTCTGATAAGTTATGGATTACAATTAATAAAAAAACTTAAATATGACATCATACATGCAAGAAAATGTTCTAAGTGATACGTTCATTTACTTTCAGAAACAATGAACGTTTATTTGAATATATGATACTACTTTTAAAATCACTGCTAAAGTGTTCTAGGGTTCATGAAATGAAAAAAAGGTAGATTAGTTTAGTTTTCATCCTTAATCCAAAGGTAAAAGTAGAAAAATGTCAACAGAACTCCCGTCCCAACAAGAAAAGATAAAAGACATTTCTTTCTTCCACTAGTAAAAATAGATTAGGTGCCTAGATGGAATATAAATGAAGTCTCTAAAATGGAGAGCACCAGACTAACAAAACAGATCTTCACCCTACTAAACAAGATAATCTAGAACAAGATATCCTGGCTTAAAGAAATAGGCAATGACCTAGTAAACAATTCAACAGACTCAGAAATTTTAAAAAAAACTGAGCAACATTCAGAAAAACAATACAGGATTTAACTTAAGACCTCTTAGAAATTATACATAAAAAATAAGTATAAATTTTCTCACAAATTATAAAAAAGCATAAAATTTCTACAATTACATAATACATTTTTTTTAAATATTGTGATTTTCATAACGAAATTGTGAAGAGTCAAAATTGTCGAAGTTTGAACTTATGCTAAGCTATATATATATATATATATATATATATATATATATGTTAATAAGTAATGCTTCTTATATATATCCTAATTAGAAACAATTTTATCAAGAAACATCATTTTAACCAATCAAAAGATGTGACTATATTTATCGTGTAATATTTTGTTTAGAATATTATTGTACAACTTTGAAAAATTATTTTTAATTTTCGTTTTGCAAGTAAGATACGAAACGATTTCATGAAATAATTTGAATAAATAAAAAAAAATTTGTTAAACTGTTATTAGAATGTAGCTACTTTTAATTCAATTGACTGTCTTACTCTAAGCGGAAGTTTATCGCTGCAGGTGATCAAGGATAAGAGAAGTTGTAATATTGAGATTTTATATTCTACCATATCGGCCTATTTACGTTAAATGCAAACCATATATTGTCGGATACTAGTGCGAAATTTGTTGTAGTATAACATTTATTACAATTTTGTAAAGATATTCTAATATAATTTCCCTTTGTGATCAATACGTAAGCGAAAAAAAAACTGCGAGTTTATGCTATCCGCTCACTCGCACACAGATACGATAATATATTTATAAACATCTAAAACTAAGCATTTTAAGTCTTAGTTATGTTTTAAAAAATTAAACATTTTTTGCGAAACTGTAAAATTTTCTAAAATCTCTTTTGTCTCTAAAAGAAAAGACTTCAATTTAAAATACCAGATTTTAAAGACCAGATATTTTAAAGATTTCAATAAAATCTGAGAATTATACTGACAAATAATAATTAAAGTATTAAGATTTTATTAAAATCTGAAAAAGAAAGTAAATTACAAAAGTAAGAATTGCAGTAACTATGGTAGCCACGATGAAAGAAATAATTATAATTTTTTATTATTAATTACACAATAATTAATACAATAACACACTTATCATTTCTTTTAAGACCTATAGAAATTAAGTAAATTGTTAATTTTGTTTGTAGATGATGTACATATATGGAAATATTCTTTGCCTAATTTTAATCATCTTCAAATTAAAATTTATTGTCTGTTGCATGTAAATTTTTGCACATTTTTATGGACGTGTTTTTTTTTTCTTTAAATAATAAAGACATAAGTAATTTTATATTTTTATGATTAAATTCGTTTTGATTATACTAAAAAATCAAGAGCAATGAGAGTTAGATCGTGTAAAATTGAGTCTTGTTCATAAATAGTCCTAATTGAAGACTTAATAGTCTCGTTATAAGACGTTACTCGCTTCATCCGTACCGTAAGGCAAAATTATATAGATAGCCTTACTAAATGATCCAGGGATGATCATATCATATGGAACAAATTAATTAGTTGAAGTATTAATGTTTTAGCTAGGTATAGACACGTAGATTGCAATCAGTCTTGTTTCCAATGAAACGCATTTACTGAAGATGCTGCAAATAAAACTTTTTAAAAACTTTTCTTTACTTTAATTGTTATTTATCAGTTTTATCCTTATAACCATGAGGGTAACGAACACTGCGGGAGTCCTAAATAGATGGTGATGGTGAGGGAAGCGAGCCCCGACGCTAATATATATACACCAAATGGCTTCGACAGTACATGGAACCTTAAAACTTTTGGTGGCCCTGAAAAGGGCCGTTTTTGTCGTTATCTTTGAAAAGAGCTCTTGGATCCGGGAGATGATCTCCGGCGAAGTCGACTTGGCTGCAGTCCGGGGTGTTGCGGCTCGTCCATTAAATACGATCGGGCTTTCCCCTAGCGGCAGTTGAGTTCCCACTAAAGCGAGGTAGTAGAGACCCCCAGAGCCCCGCAGTGTCGGGTCGTCGCCAAGGTGGTTCTCCCCGAGCGATCCCTCACTGGGCTGGATCTCGCAGCTGCGTCCGCCGGCAAGGGCGATGGAAGCCTGGCGAGCTGGAGCGGGAAGGTAACGTCCGCATCCAGCAGCTCCCTCGGCGGGCCGGCCAGGTCTGCTGCTTCGGCGGGGGGTTTCACGTTGAACCAGCCAGGGAACTCCTTCAGTTTTCTTCCATCTTGTTGTTCTTCTATTTCTTCTCCAGGAGTTGGTTGACGATTAAGTGACACTTCATGCCAAAAAGCCTTCATTTATTAGAGCCTGCAGTGGTGGGGCAGCGTCGCTATGATAGGGTATGTGTGCGAGCAGCTAGCTATGTGGTAGGAGTGCCGCCTGTGTACGCGCGTAAGTATATTGGACTCCCGCTGACATTTCCTCATCCTTGCATTCGCCAAATTTCAAAGGCATGTGGTAACAATATATATACAATTATTTAAATTAAACTTTGGTGCTGCGAAACTTTCTTGCGAACATGTCTTTTCCACGAGTTTATAAAAACAATGTAAAGACTAAAAAAAAATATATCAAATTAAAATCCACTCGCAGACATGCGATGGCTCCTTCGATCAAATAATTATTAGGCTTTTCTATAGAATGATTGAATAATATAAATGTTTGGATGTTATTCTAAAAAATGGACTTAATTTGTATACGCACATTGACATTGACGTTCAAAATAAAAGTTTTTAATCGTTCATTTTAAAAAAAATTAATAAAATTAAAAATGCTGAAATTATTACACAAATATATTCTTCGTACGCTAACTGTCTGTACCAGTATTTTGTAACAGCCTGGAGTGCTGAACTCGACATTCATAAATTTTTTATTATTCAGCAACACCTTTTAAAAGGTTCCCTTGAAACAATGTTTGTTTCCTACTAGAACCCTTTTTCCAAATAACAAAAGTATTCACGCTACTTCAGTTTTAGGTACAAAGATTAATTTATGATTTATTTAAAAAGAAAGAATAAATTTTAGTCTCATCACAATAATTATGACTTACGTCATAATAAATATATAATCCTCAATTGTTTTTCAACAGTCGCTAGAAAGAAAACAGTATAATTTCTTAATAAATTAATAAATTTATTCTATTGTATTCTTCTCTTTCATTTTTTGTTTACGAAAACAAATATTAAGATTATTGAGGAACAAATTACAGAAAATGTTTATTTTAAATAGGTTTATCTTGTCTAGTAAATTCTATTGAAGCAATTTATATCAAAAATATTAAATTTTTAGACAGTTTTCCTCTTTTTATTTTCTATTTTTCCTTTCTTTTTGTTTCTCTCTTATACTTACGTTCCGCCGACTTTCTTGTTATTTTCTTTTTCTAACTCCGCCTGCTGAACTACGCCGCTAGCGCATCAGAGGTAGACTTCTGCTAGTGTTTTTTATCGAATGAAATTTTATAAGGAATAATTTAGTATTTAATTACAATGTAAATTTTTTTTATTAATTAAATAAAATAATTTTTTTATTTATTTTGATAAATAAAATATCTGATTTGGACACCGCATAACTTATTTGTACGCCTATTAAATTATACACATTTTTTGCTGCACTTCATTTAAACTTATTTCATTTGAAGGTGAGAAGATGATAAATATAATTAATATAACTGATATTAATAATATAACTGATGATAAATATAATTATTAAATAACTTTTATCTGCGTAATAAGAAACCATTGAATCTTAATTTTAATAATATTGTTAGGTCTGGGAGAAATTCTGGAAAAATTATTATATCTCGCCCTAATAAGGAGTAT
>JAAAKQ030208424.1:0-11696 GCA_010016005.3 Zanna intricata | reverse complement strand
ATCATTTCTTAAGCAAGATGAGAGCTCTTGGCCATCCAATGCTCTTATTGTTTCGATGATTCCGCCAGATTCACTCAAGGAAGATAAGCCAAGCAAAACCAATGTTCAACTTCTCTTAAAACAACAGAAATCTAAGAAGTTTCAAAACCATTTTCGTCGTTTTTACGAGCATTACATGTATTTTCATATTGTCGTCGTTTTATTTACAATGTAAGAAATAAAAATAATCGTATTTCGTCGTATCTCTCACCTGAAAAAATCAATTCCACGTTAGAAATTTTTATTTGTCAAACTCAAAAATTATTTTTTGCCAAGGAATTAAGCGATTTAAAAGAAAATAAGGCCGTGTCTAATAAAAGCAAATTAGCAAATTTGTTTAAATCCTTTTTTAGATAAAAATGGCGTTACTCGAATTGGAGGTCGTTTAAATTTTTCAATTTACCGTCAAATGCAAAAAAATTCTGTAGTTTCTAAGTTCTCATAGTCATCTTACTCGATTAATAATTTCACAAGAACATTCAAGATTGTTGCACGGAGGATTGCAATTGATTCACTCATCGCTTAGACATGACTTTGGATTGTCAATGCTAAAGTTGCGATTCGTTCTGTCATTCATAAGTGTCTGACATGTTTCCGTTTTAGAACTGTCTCAGAGTCAATTACTTGGTCAACTACCCAAGGAAACAGTTACAATCTCCAGACCATTTCAATCAACTGGAATTGACTACGCGGGTCCAATACTTAATTCGTCATTATGGGCGGCGTTTTCGATCTAGCAACCCAGCCACAATTAAGGCTTACATTGCATTGTTTGTATGCCTCAGCACCAAGGCAGTTCCTCCAAGGCAGCACCAAGGCACCTCGAGCTTGTAACCAATTTATCAACAGAAAGTTTTATGGCTGCCTTTAGAAGATTTGTTGGAGGCCGAGAAAATTTGTTGTTCCTCGGCGTCCAACAAATTTCTCAAATTTTTTTCTGATAATGGAAAAAACTTTTGTGGTGCAAATCGTTACCTTAATGAGATGTACGACTTTCTAAAAACTGATGATGCTAATTTAGTTTCGTGTCATAATATTACCTGCGATGTAAGGATATTCTTATAAAATGAGAATAACGAATAGGTTAGTGTGCAGCCCCAGAAATGCTGAGCTAGACTAATTCTTTTATTAATGTAAAACAAACAAAGTAAAAACCTACGCAATGAGGAAAAATAATATTATTTTAAAGTATATAATATTTGTTTTTAAGCATAGAAAAATGTAAGGAATAATAACAAGACTTATCGCTTCAGATTACATCGGTAAGTTTACGTTTCAATCTTCGTTCGTACTAACAAAATTACGTGACTTTGTTAAAATATTATACTTCATAAACTGATCATGGGCTGTTTTTATTAGAAAATGCGTCTATTAAAATGAAAATTAATAATTAGCAAACTCTGTTACACGTAACTATTCAGGATAAAGCTAATTTAATAACTGATAGAGTTAAATGATTGAATTAAGTGCTGTATTTGTGTGTTTGATATCTTATATTTGTATTTATTGTTGATGTAATTAAACTTCTTTAATGACGAAATCTTTATTACTTAATAACGTTTTTTCTCAAACAAAATAGAAATAGATAGCACAAGAAAAAAAATACACTAAAAAATGTATTATTAAATTTTTTAATCTGATATTTTTCATATATTTGGTTTTTTTATTTACTTTGAAACTGCATAAAATAATTACCTGAATATTATTTTACACAATTTCTAAACGAATATTGGGAAACTATCAAATTCACTTTATAAATATAATTAATTTTATCGAGTTGTGTTACTGTGAAAAAATAATTTTATATTTAATATTTTAATTTAAAATTTTACATTTAAAACATTTTTATAATAAAAGAAATATTCTTAGAACTGACAATTAATAATTACCACCGTTTTCACTTTATACATACTAATTAATTATAACCCGTCCAGGAATAAAAATTATTCAATTTTAAAAAATATTATTATTTAACAAAGTTTTTAAATTAACACAATGGTGTTGTTTAACGTAAATATTTTTCGTTTTTTTTGTTGTTTTTTTCTTTTGCATATTTTAATTATAAATTAAATATTTTATTTTTTATTTTTATAAAAACAAAATTTAATTAAATATCTCTGTAAAAAAATATATTACTCAATATTAAATTCTCATTTTTATTACCCTCACTTAGGCGGTATTTGAAATCAGAAAAAAAAACATGTTGTTTTTTATATTACACTTTTCCGGTATTTATAAAGGTTTAAAATGTAAATTTTTTATCTCTTACAAATAAAAATACTGAAAATTATTATTACACCGTTATTTATTAATTTATTATCTTATCATCAAAACAAATAAGAGGATGCCTATTGAGTTGTTGGATAATTAAATATATATAAAGAGTAACACGTTTCAATTTAATACCGGTAAATTTATGACAACAATTGTTAATGCCTGCTAATGACTATATTTTCGTCTATTTATAAAATAAAACATGGAAAAAATTATCATCTATTTTCCTGCTAAAGTTAAAAACTATTTACACCTAACTAATGTCTCGCTTAAGAAAAATTATGAAAACAAAGTTTTTATATAATTCTGGCATTAGTGACATTTATTCTTATATATTGAAAAAATAAGGCTTTGTAAAAAAAGTTTATTGTTATGAAACCTGCTATTTCAACATGTTTTGCTTTCAGAAAGTTTGGAAAAATCATAAAACTTTCTTGTAATTTGTATAGGTAGAAATATTCTTTTGAATAAATCAGCAGTTATAAAACAGTTAATTTTATATAATATTTATAATTAGTTTTATAACTTTAAAGAATTACGTTTACTAGGTTCTTTTTTTTGTTATTGATGAGTTAGGAGAAAAATGCATTTACGCAACCCCCCATAACTGGGAAAGGATCGAGCTCACAACAGGTTAGATGTTAATAAGAGAATGTGGGTACCTGCGAAAACCAACTAAAAGACTCACTCTCTTTCTGTTTTAACCTCCGGAACTACCCTAAGGTATTACTTAAGAGGATGAATGAGGATGTTATGTATGAATATGAATGAAGTTGTAGTCTTGTACAATCTCACGTTGACTCCTCCTGAGAAGTGTGGTTAATTGAAAACCAACCATCATATAAAACCGGTGTATCCACGATATAGTATTCAAATCCGTATGACTAAAGACCCCAGTCTCACAATTCCTCACCTTTCCGGAGTCAGACCACAATTAAGCATACTCAGCCCCGGAAGGTGCTTATGAGCTCAAGGCATCAGGAGTCCCTATGCGTCATCACAGTTGCCCATACACGCAAACGCGGAGGAACCATGGCTCAGCAGAGACTGTCTCTCCTCCCTCTTTCTCACTGGTTTAGTTATTCATTCAGAATAGTCTAGGACATCGACAAACCTAATCAGGTGTCCTAGCTTCCGCTACTTTTTGAATGATAATCTGGATTATCACACTTGCAATGGAATTCCAGTATTCTCCATCGAAGAGCATCGTCTTAACTATGATTTCAGGTGTTAGCAAACCCAGATACTCCTGATTATTTCTTAATGCATCCCATCTAGAGCAACGAAACACAACAAGCTCTGCATCGTCTAGGTTTCCGCAATATGGACATTTATTAGTATCAGCTCTACGGCTGATAATAAATCAGCAGTAAATAAAATAAAATCAGAAGCAGCCGTGGCCCGTCAGGCACTGGAGCCCATAAAATCCCCGAGCTCACCAAATTCCTGAAAGATCCACTACCTAACAACAACCTAAGGAATTAAACGACGGGTTCATGCACCAGTTTTCGCCTCTGTCCATCGCGCTTGCCATCTCTCTAGCAGTAGATCATAGCCGTCACTCTACTCGACTGGAGGTCTCACATCACAACATACAGCCAGTACGTTTAATAGGTTGAATTAATTAAAAATTAACAAAAAATGTACAACATGTTTCTAAGAGGTGGGGGATGAAATATGATAAAATTTTATTATATTATTAAAAGTTTAAAATATTACTAAAAAAAAAGATTTGCTTAAACTTTGATCCCTCACTCCAGATATTGTTCCCAAAAAAAATTTTTGGGCCACTTTTATTACAACTTGGAGGCCATAAAAAATTTCTGTTGCAAAATATGCAAAAACAGAAATTTTTGTCGACTTTTAGGGAAGGGAAAATTTTAGGGTAACTCTTTTTAAATGGTAAGACAAGAATGTACGCATATACTGAGAGAATATAAAGTGGGATGATGTTTGCATAATATTGAAAAAATGACTCAAAAAAACTGTACTCCATCTCCTGAAGATATTAACCCGAAAATCTTACCAAAAATTTACCCTATATACTCGTACCTCCTTGCCAAATATCATCAAGATAGGTTTATCCAGTCAAAAGTTATTAATCTTCAAACACGTTAACATTTGTATATATTGCCCATCATCAAATCCTGGGTAGTGATAGGAGGTTTTAAACCAGGTGTTGATTTCTCCGACAGATCATCAATTTTTTACATAAAATATAATATAGTTTTTAATAGTTTTTTTTTATTTTTGTTTTCTTTAATTTTTCTGTTATCCAAGAACATTGGGCTCTTTACACTCCTCTTGGACTTTGTTAAATTTTTTTGCGTGTTTAAATTTTACGTGTGTACATATGTACACATATGTACGTATATACGTCATACGTATATATATGTCATATATACGTGTGTATATATATTTTTTTTTTTTGGACTGTGATTTTAGTTGTAAGTTTTTGTGATTTTATTTTTTTTTATTAGTTATAACTTTTAGTTTTTGTTTTCAATATTTTAGTTATAATAGATAGGACTAATATGCTATTAGTTATAGATTTTTGTTTAATTTTTTTAGTATAGTTTTAGTCATCTTTTTTTTTTGCTTTTAGTTTTTTTATTCTGGGCGATGCTAAAGTGCAAGTGTTTTTCGCCTTGTAAAAAAAGAGGGGAAAACATGTACTCATACGTGTGCATTACGTACATTACTCCCAAAATTTTTTCTGGGATCCCTGGGTCATCAAAGCTCTAAAGCTTCGATGCTAGGAATGTAAAAATACGTTGCAGTTTATAGGGTATAGAGTTGAGTAAAAAGAAAGTAGTATTTAAAAAACTCAAATTATTATGATGTAATGAAGATTTTTATAAATATACTTGTATATTTCTGATTACTTCAAAAACTGTTTTTGCCATAATATACTATAGAATACGGATAAATAATTTTTCTTTTTAATTTTAAGCAACTTGGAAAATGTTTTTCAATCGATTTTTAATAAAAGATATTTAGTAGGTTCATTCAATCCTTCTAACGTACCAGCTAACTAATATACCAAATTTTCTGATTGTACGTTAAACTGTTCGTGATTTGTAACCGATATCAACATGTACAGATTAAAATTTACTCATATATAGAATTTTACTTAAGGAATTTACTATTTTTTATGGATTCATACTACTTCAATAAATACACAAATTCACTGTGATTTCATTTAACTAACATGAATCTCTGAAAAAAGTTTTACAAAATGTTCCCAATCTGATATACTATTACAACTGAGAAAAGCATTATTCATAAATAACATCAAGTATCATTGATAAATGAAGGATATTTATAAATTATATCTGCTAATTTGAGTTAGATTACTTTTATTTTTATATACAGTGTGTATTTGTTTTGTACATTTGCAAACTTTGTGCTCGACAGTAAGATCATAACAAAGAGAATGGGTATTCCAGTAATATCTGGGAACCTGGCTTCAGTTGAAATAGAAGCTTTTTATTCACCGTTAGAAGTTTATGAATTTACCGTTGTTTAGCTACTGTTACATTAATATTATTAAGAAATTTTCTTGATAGTATAACTCTTTTAATTGCTTCTTTATGACCTTACTAGTTAGTTTTAAAATGAGATTTTTAAATTATTATTTTTAAAAAATATATAATGGTAATCTGTTTTATATATACATATATATTTTTTTTTCAGATGAGAGGAGGAATGCCATTACACACGTCGAAGCAACTGTGGGACAAGCTAACAGGTTCCTCAAGATGTCACTTGAGTGCGTATGTATGCTTACCCCAACGAGTAATCACATCAATCCCACACCAATGGCTCCATTTCATCAATTCCCCTCCCGGAGCCAGACTCACAATTAAGCATTTCTCAACACCGGGAGGTGCCGTATCAACTGTCTGCTCCCTATCCGTGGTCTTCGCCAGGACCCTATCCATTGGGGTCCCCCCTACATCATCAGGATACCCCAACCTCCTCCTCCGGATAGCCAAACTGCTCCTCGATGGAAGGGCTACCCTTCTCTTAATATATCTATGTATTAAGTTGAAATAAATACAATAAATTTGTTATTAAATAAAGACGCATTTTATTTTCTGGACACCCTTGTATATTAACAAAACATTTACCCATCTCAATCTTTTATTACTAGTTAAAGTAGGAAACTAAAAGGTACAATTTCTATAATAATAAGATATTTTATATTGAATTTCATCCACTGGTCTACATCGTTCATAATTTTATAAGCTCCTACTGTCGTTCAAAATATCAACTCAAAATGTTAAACAAGAATAGACTTTTCTAAAATAAATACAAAGTGCCTTATCAAATTTTCCACAATATTAGGACTATCAAGGTTACGCAAAAACTTTTAGTAGGACGTAATCTATTTCAACATAAGTAATGTTATACAGAGTATTCAACTTAAAAGAAGCTGGAGCTGGTATTGGGAAGAACTGTTTATTGTCTGCACATTTGAGTAATGCCAGTCTGTGTAGAGCACTGGTTCTGAATAACTTGCGCTATCCTGTATTGTTTGTTTAAATGCAATAAACTGTCAAAGAACGTATATTCTTGATGGAAACTCATTTAGGACGAAATACCTAAACGATGAAATTTATTTTCAACTGTTTTTCATCTCTACATGAAAATTTCTTGTGTTTGGACAAAAGTTTAGGGAGAAATCTGAAAATGAAGCACGAGTGAAAAGTATTATTCAGAAGTTAGTTGAAAACTTCTGTGAAACAGGTTCGGTGTTAGACCAGAAACGCGCCCGAAAAAAGTCAATTATAACGACGCAGGTCAAAAAGACATTAAACGGCAATTACAAGATCTCATATTTGCGGAGGGTAAACCGGAAAAATAACATTTCAATAGGTTCAGCCCACAGTGTGGAGAATGCTGAAATGTTATCCGCAGTGAACACATATTTTCAATGAGTTAATACTTATTGCTATAAACGTTTTGGCTATTTTCAATGGTTTAAGAACTTTATTAGACAAATCAATGGCATTTCAGATCAAGTATTTTTCATAAATGAAGCGTGTTTTCACTTTGGTGGACATGTTAATAGTCAGAACTACCAGACCTGGTATAATGAAACAAACCTACATCTTTGAATTGCTCCTACACCCACAAAAAATTGGTGTTTGATGTGGGGTTTCAAGGTAACAAATAATAGGACTCTAGTTTTTGAAAAAAATAACTGAAACTGCTGCCATCTGTTAAGAGATTATTGCTCACTTTATCTCTTTAGCCTCCGGAACTACCGTAAGATATTACTTCACAGTATGAATGAGGATGATGTGTAAGAAGATGAATGAAGTGTAGTCTTGTACAATCTCATGTCGACCATTCCTGAGAAGTGTGGTTAATTGAAACCCAACAACCAAAGAACACTGCTATCAACGATCTAGTATTCAAATCCGTGTAAAAATAACTACCTTTACTAGGATTTGAACCTTAGAACGTTAAGAGATTATCCAACTGTCCATAAATCTTACTGCAAGAGATAAGCTTCACTTTCCAAACAGGTCGCTCTAGTGTGGATATTTTACAGAATTTTTTATTTCCAGTGGGAGAATCATTTCTAAAGAAACCACCAAGAACTCTGGATCTCACTAGTCCAGGCTTCTTTCTGTGAGCTTACTTAAAAGAAATTGTTTATCCGCTTACCAGCAGGAATTGTAGATAACATTATTAATACCAGCCAAAATATAAACACGGTACAGAGAAGAAAAATAGCCAGGAACATGGTAAAATATGTTACCAAGCGCATAGAAGTGGATGCACATCGTTTGCAACACACACTGTGAATTATTATTTGTTTTCCAATAAATTATTATTTATAGAATAATCTAAATGATGGAATTTAGTTGAACAATCTGTATAATCACTCTAGAAGGAGATGACCTAACAATGATAACTTTGGATAATTGGATGTTAAGGCCCAAAAAATATGTAAGGATAAAGCTATGGAATATTTTACAGAAGCAAGATTAAATTTATTGATAAAAAACTATGCTTCTCTACATCCAACTACGAAAATTTTAAGAGATTATACATAATATAAACTAATTAAAATCTTTTTCTAGAACCTTTTTCAAGTTTCATAAAAATATAACTACATAAGTCTATTAATTCTCCAGCGAATATATGTTTATTAATATAAACAAAAAAAGAAAAAAAATGAAATTTGTATAGGTTATGAAATTTTTTTTTTTAAATAGAAATTTTTACAGATGCACGGTCTGATTATATTTTTCTCTCAAAATCTCAGTTTGACTGGATTAAAAAATATCTTAGTTTCATAATTATTACAAACTTTATTATTAAGATCATTTTTATTATTTTATAAATATATACATACAGTTATTAAAGCGTTACAATCTATGACTGGTTTTTAGATTTAATAAGATTTATTGTCAAGGCAGAATAGTATGACATTTTTATAAAGTTATAATTCATTCTAATCAACGTACCAGCACGTGCATTGTTTTTAATTTACGGTACAGTGAATCTGTCCGACCGGTTGTAGGAAAATATGGAATGCAATCCAGCAGGGTCCGTAGTCACCAATTTTAATCCATAAATTGCATTCACTCTATGCCCCATTTTTAAATATCCTGTCTCTAAACATGACTGTGCGAGTTTAATACGCTTTTTTAAAACTTTAACAGCTTATTTATGAAAGTATTGAAATCAATGAAGCATTGCATATGTTTTTATATAATATTTACATTAATTTTTTTCAATTTTGATTATTTGAATTTTTCTGTTTTGATATAAAAAAAACTAGTGAAATGTAAAAGTGTAGAAAGTTTTATATATATATAGAGAGAGAGAGAGAGAGAGATAGAGAGAGAGAGAGAAATTTTTACGTGTAATGGAAATTTATTACAGAATGATTTAAAACTAAACGAAAATAAAGAAAAACGTTCACAATAAACATAGGTCCGAATAAGCTTCGTTAGCGAGTTACGGCTGGCGAAAAAATTTTGCCCGGATTTCAGTTTACTCGGGGAAATGAAGACTTCCTGAAATTCTGGGAAAGTAAATTTTGGGGCGAATTGAGTTTTTCTCTATGGGTTTTGACATGAAAATATAAAAAAAAATTGATCCCATATCTGTACCTCGATTAATTTTAAAAATATCTGACGTATAACACAACAATCGGTGGTAAAATATAACAGGTATTTGGGTTTAACGTAAGAAAACTTTGTTAAATGGTTCATTAAGTTGAATTTTTTTTTTCAGTTAGAAGTGTAGAAAATTTAATTATAGAGATTCATGAAAGTTATTTAAGTAAAAAATGAATACTGAAATAATTATATTGAAATTCATCTTTATTAAAACACAAAACAAACTAAACTGTGAAAAAAAATTAACAGCATGAAACATATTTAATATATCCTGTCAATTCTGAGTTATAAACCCAAAAAAGTGCATCATAGATACATAGGTAAATTTGTATTTTGATAATGAGTCAGTCAGTTTATAAATCAGATAGCCAGCCAGCCTGTCAGTCAGCCACTCAGTCAACCGTGCAAACGTCCTAGCGGTCAGTATGTCAGACTTTCGCCATTAGTGCGTCTGTTCACCCGTTCATGTCTTGATCAACACATCAGTCTCTATCCAGTCATGTGTTGAACGCTCCATGTGTTAATCCATTCATCCATTCAGTATGTTAACCAATCTATCCACTCTTCCTTTCATTGGTGCGTTAACCAATCTATCCATAATTTTAAAAATTAGCAGTCTTATTAATATAACAATATAACTTATAATAATTTTTAATAAAAATTTAATTTTTTTTAGCTTTTCGTTCAGCAGTCTGCTGTCCAGTCATCTTGCTATCCAGCCCTGGCTGAACGGCAAGACGGCTGGATAGCAAGATGAACTATTAAGATTATCATTAAAACTGTGTAATTTTAGTGTAAATGTGGATATTTTATTGATGTATTTTGTTTAAATTGTTATACAGCATGTAATAGGTAAAGTTTTTAATAATTTGTAAGAGCACGTAATATGTATTATTTTCAAGTAAGTTAAAATTTATATTTTATTGACGTTGACTAAATAAGTAAAAAATAACCTCTCAGTATATAAATTAATTTTACATTACAAACGAAGATTTTATTTATTGGAATAATAATTACAATCTGTGTTGTCATTATGATTAAAACCCTATCCAATTGTTTTGTGCCAGTGAATGAGCTACTTTTATAAGATATTTTTCTCTATCAGAACATAGATATAACTACTGCTTTACGGTTATTTAGATAAATAATTTGCCTTTTTGGGCTATCTATACATTTTATTTTTTTTTTTGCATCTGTTCCTTGATATTTTTTATTATTAAGTGTGCTTTTTATTTTATTCTGTAATTTCAGTTGTGTATTATTTTTAGGTGTGTTTGAGAATCCGTTAACCTATGTTATATTTTACTGCATTCAGTTCTTGATTGATTTAAATGAATTTAATTGTAATGGTTTTACGATCAAAGGTCATTTGGAAAATAAGTTATAACAATCAGTGCTTGAAATAATTAATAAAATTTCAAAGTTCTTTTTTCTATAACTTCCTCAGAGATTTTATTTACAATTATTAACATAAGAAACTAACAAAGTTATAGTCCTTATAATAAATTTAGTGTAAAGCAAAATGTGAAAGATAAAGTTAATTCTCATATTTTAATTCTTCCTCATATTTTAATTCTTTTTGAATGTCTTTTTTTTTCATTCTCTGTACAAGTCGACTTATTTTCGTTTAAATTTTGTTTTAAAATAATAGAAGCAATGAATAGAGATGATTTTAATGTAAAAATAATCATGAAGAATGATAAGTCTTCAAACATTCTCAAACGTATATTGTAAGTAATCATTGAGAAATAAGAAATTTTACTGGATATAAAATATATATATATATATAATTTACATTCACTAATCATTTAACAAAACGTAAGGTTGTTTTACATAAAATATAATTTTTTTTTTTTAAAGAAGTATAATTAACAAAGCTAAAAAAGAAATAATAGAACAGAAATTTATTCGTGTATTTTAAGATGGAAATTTCCAAGGCATAGTTTATCGAGTAGAAACTTACAATGTAGAAGGGAAATTATAATCAAAATTTTGTTCACTCAAACGGAAGATTTATGTTATTGAATTAGCTGATATCATTTAAACCAGGGGAAGAAAAATTTACTAGTTGAATTTCTAATAATTTTTCAAATAAAAAATTACATATCAAATCTCAAACAGATATATGTCGTATATAAATTACTCAATAACACTGGTCTACAAAAAAAATTTTTTTTTCTGTAACATGAATTACTTATACTTATTCCTATGTAATTTTTATTTCTTAATCCAAAAATG